>JAALXK010000240.1:0-33819 GCA_012977745.1 Fusarium anguioides | reverse complement strand
CTATATTCTCTAATTAGGGTATTATAGTATCCTATACTATAATCAACAGTTAAGCTAAGTTAGAGGGATAAGATGAAAGTTAGGCTGAATAAAACAGTAAACATATTAATATATTAAGCTAAGTTTTACCCTTTTCCTTACCAGTAGTATGAGAAGAGGTTATAAGTAGCTTTCTTCTATTTATATATAATATAGTCTTCAAGCGTACCTTGCACTCTAAACACATTCTACCTGTAGTAGGTATCACTCATATCTCTCTATATATGCCACGTCACTAGGCACTTCGGGTGGAGATCACGCTGGACGGCGGGCCAGCTCCTGACTACGCGCCTGCATAGTCAATTTGCAGTGTACAATTGACAGATCTCGTTTCTGCCTAACCCCTCGCTCAAGTTCGGGCGGGGCCAAGGCTCAACCAAACCACAAGCCCCGAGGTCATATGCAAGAGACGCCAGCAGGCTTGGTTACGCTAAGATGTCATGCTTTTTCACCACACATAAGTTAATACTGACGTAGATAATCTGCCACCTCATTATATGATCTGATATTAGAAAGCCTTGAAATTACTTTTTGTGACCGAAAGGTTCCGTCCCCAACCCCCCCCAGCCCCAGAACTTCAACCCATTTAAAGATCAGAGCATGTGAAAGCGATCAGTTCTTTGAATTAGCCTACCTTTTCCCCTACTGCCAAGTTTGTTCGCCTTACCACAGGCTACAAAGCATCATTCAAGTTAAATTCATTTGTACACTTCTGATCCAGTAAACAACATGGCTTTCTCCTACGATACCTTGCCAAACAATGGATCCTTCCGCATATTAATACTTGAGCCTGGAGATACAGATGACAGCCTGCGAGGCAGTCTCAAGACTTATTCACGAGACAAAGCTCCTCCATATGAAGCACTAAGCTATGTATGGGGATCTCCAGATCGTACTAAAAGCATGGAATGTGACGACAAAATCTTTCCAATTACTGAGAGCCTCAACGCAGCGCTGAGACATATTCGTTCATCTTATAGCCCCTGTCTCATCTGGATTGATCAGATCTGCATTAACCAGAGCGACCTCGACGAACGTCGCCAACAGGTGACAATCATGAGGGAGATCTATGCCAATGCTAAAATGGTTAATGCTTGGCTTGGTATGGAAGGCGCAGAACAAGCGGAGTCTGTGGCCGAAGTTATCTCAAGAATGGCGTCTAACAGGCGCCTGATCGTCATTCAGGGCAATCAAGGTTTCCCTAGAGATGACTACTTGCAGGAACGTCATCTTCCGGTCCGAAGTTCACCAGTTTGGGTTGCAGTTGACGGCATGCTTAATTTGCCGTATTTCACAAGGGTTTGGATCATTCAAGAAATCGCAGTTTCATCACAGTTCCAGCTCCTCTGCAATGTATCAATCTCCGGACCTACGTTCCGTGCTGCGCGAGAATGGGCATATATGCATAGTATGCATATAGCAGAACCGGGTCATCCAGGTCCTAGTCCATCGTTAGCTCTCGGGAGGACTAATGTGACATTTGATCCCCCTGACATGAGGCCTACGGACTGGCTTGGCCTCATTACCATGACCATGGGACACCAAGCTACTGACGGGCGCGATCGAATATTCGCGTTGATGGGCTTAGTTGACGAGCCAGGTTACAACATTATCCCAGACTATACCAAAGGGGAAGCGGAGGTGTTCAGAGACTTCACGCTCCAGGTCATTTCCCAATCAAAGAGCCTTGCGATTCTAAGCCACTGCAGCGTTAAACGACTGGAAGACGCAGAACACCCACTTTGGGTACCCCGATGGACCCAATCAGAAAACGAGCTTCCGTGCACTCTACACAGGCATAGGTTCAATGCCTCAAAGGGTTTTGATGCATCACTCGACAAACACAATACTAGCCAGGCAGTTCTGGCTTTAACAGGCCTTCAGGTTGATGGAGTGATGGACGTCGGTGCCAGTATGACTACAGAAGGCGCCTTTGCAATCACGAATGCAATGCGGTTAATTTCAAAGCATCGAGAAGTGTTCGCAGATAGAAATGGATTAAACCCTATCAAGCCGTTGCTACTGTCTATGATAGCTGGTCGAGGCAGAAACACAGTCGGAGACGGGGCGGGACCCCTGTATAAGGACAAATATCTCGACAGCTTTCTTGCGTTCTCTCAGCGCGCCTTGATAGACTTTATACAAGATGGACATATCCACGATGCCAAAATACTCCTCGGCCTGATGAGCTTTGCCTTTGAAGCCAGTGGCTCAGCTACCCAGGGAGAGCCACTTCATCAATCAGAGGTTATATTGGAGCGGTTGACGAATGTTGTTACTCAACTCTATGAGGGCTCAGAAGCCTTAATTGCGTCTTGCTTAAAAATGTTTAAAACAATTGGAAAAGATATTGGGAACGGACGAGAGTTTACGGAATGCTTCTTGGATGCTGCATTACATCGAAAGTTTTTTATTACAAAGAAAGGTTTTATTGGAGTAGGCCCTCCTTCTGTGGTAAAAGGTGACACTGAGGCTATTCTTTTCGGGGGACCTACTCCTTACATTATAAGGCCTTTGCCGGCCCTAAATGAATATACTTTTCTGGGAGAGTGTTATCTGCATGGCATAATGGAGGGCGAGGCTATAGAGATGTTTGGGAGGAGAGAGCTGATAGAAATGAGTTTCTTAGTAAGATAAATATTAAAAGTTTCTTTTTAAGATTTGTCCTGTCTATAAGGGCGGCATCGACATGGTGAAGCGTGCACCGGATTGCAGCGAGGCGTTTCTCACTCGAGATATTGAACAATGTCTTGATTCTTGAGGATAGGAAGACTGATATCTTTGAATGCGTCCGAGTTGGCCCAACGATTCCAATTGAGAACGCTGTCAAGTTCTTGTCTTCATTGGTAAAAGCCGGAAAGATTGGCGGTATTGGTCTAAGCGAGTGCGGCCCTGCCAGCATTCGACGCGCAGCCAAAGTCGCAAAGATTGACGCCGTTGAAGTTGAAGTGAATATGCGCTCAACCGATATATTTGACAATGGCGTCGCGAATGCTTGCGCCGAGAATAGCATTGTCACCACCGCCTACAGCCCCCTCGGCAGATGTTTATCAACCAATAAAGCCCCCACAGAGGACAAGATTGTCGCCAACGTGCAAAGAATTGCGGCTGAGAAGGGATGCCGGCCTGGTCAGGTAGCTTTAGCTTGGGTAACGGCGCAGGGCATGAAGGCGGCAATTCAACAATTGTGCTTATCCCTGGCTCAACTTCGATTTCGAGAATTCAACAGAATTTGGGTGAAGTGGCGTTTAGTTAGTCTGAGATTGATAGACTTGAGCAGGTTGTCAAGGAGAACAAGGCTCACAGGGAGAGGTATCCGGCAGATGTCCAGAACTTTAGTTTCGGCGACAGGCCTCTGCCGTGACGGCATAAGTCCCATTTGACAAGGTGTAGACGGGATGAGATTTGCTTTGTTATAATATCGCTGTTGTTGGATAATGGCCTAGATAGAGCAAGGGTGTAATCCGGTGTCAGTATTTTGAACAAGCCGATCCGGACTTGGACTTATCTAGAAACACATTTACTATTGGTTCATTTGGTGGAGCGAATCCATCATGGATCGCAAAGCACATTGATTTAGTGATATTGAGCAGATTGAAATAGGCTGCGATGCATAATCGGAAGGGGATATTGCTCAATGCATACAAAGTTTGACTACTATTCAAAGTTTCTGGAGTAGCTCAGGGTTTTAGAGCTGTCTTTCTGATCAAATCCGGAGGAGCATACCCTAGGGGAAGCTATCTTTAAACCTTTCATTTTATTTGGTTGTAGTTAGTCGTTACGATATGACAACATCAAAACTCTTCACGGATCAGTCTTAGTACCCACTCACAAATGCTTCAATATTCCTACACTCTGACCCGCTAAATCTTCTAAGCGCAATCCGTTCCATTGTGTCAGGTCTTATCCTACTTACTACCCAACCCCACTCCGCTTTTCCCAAATGCCAATAGTTGGAAGTCCGCTAACGATGACAGCCTCTAGTTACTCTGTGGTATATGTCTGTTGAAGGCGTAGTCTTGTGTTTCTTTGTTGAAGGCATGAATCACTCTGCATCCTAGCTCTCGGCTTGCTTGGTCAATCCTTCGCTAAATCCTGATGCTCGATAATACTTTAAACAGTGCTCACTACTGAGCAGGGTCTATCACTCACATAAGACAGAGATAGCTTTACTTCTTTTTCTCCAAAGCATCGTCTCCATCACTTTCTTCCCCATTTGCCTCGACCCAATCTACGAGCGGCTTGACCGCACGAGCAAACACGCCTCTATTTTCAGCCCATTCCGATGGCCAGCGCTCCTCATCTGGCTCTATAGGCTCGGGGGATGAGGTATATCGTTCGATGTAGTTTCTGAGTGGCAGGTTCCGATTGATGAGGGAGAAGGTATTCCTCGACCTCACTGGGTTCTTCAAAAGATATCTCCAACCCATTTGTCTGAAGTCACTGCGGAAACGTTGAATCTTGTGACATAGGCACAGCCGTTCATCTCGGGACTCGAGTTTACACTGAGTCTCGGCCTTTGACTTGGTCTCCTTCTGGCCCATTGCGTGAGCCCTCTGATGAAAGGATGGGTAGTGCTAGAGTACGTTGGTATAAAGTGATAGTATGAGGCAGTATTCGCGTAGTAATAGCCGGGATGGAAAGTTATGGAGAGAAGGGGGATAATAAGAGAAGAAGAAAGCAACTCCCGCCTGAAGAAGATATAGGTTATCATGTAGCTGTGCTATCTTCACTCGAAGGACTTCACTATAGGGCGAACCAAGTTACCAACATCCATTTTCTACTGCAAATACGGTCACTAAACTCAATTCACGATATAAAACCGTCGGTGACTACAAGTGAAGCCATTTCAGACTGTATGTTTCCAGTGAAGAGAAAGCGAAACAAAGAAAACATTAACAATTATCAGGCTTCCACCCTATGATCAAAGAACTTTCGCCTTTTCAACAACCTTTCTCATCAACAACCTTTCTCACCATTCAAAACGCTAATTGCCTAGCAGGCTAGTACTCTTGACGGGTTTATTGAACCCGCGATTGTGTTTCGGTATATTTCCACTTTAGCGGTCCGTCCATGGCCCCACCGCAGAGCTATCTTCGGCGCAACTCCAGGCGACGACATGAGTAAACACAGAATCATGTAACAAAGAAAGAGGTGATACTGCAATACTTCTTAGTTAGATACTACAATTATTCTCATTTATCCTTATAAGTAAATCTTGTTTGCAGGCACCCGATCGGGAAACAAGCTTTCAGACATTATATAGAAGCAAAAACAACTAGTCTGAATTTTACCCTGTAGACGTGATTTATTACATAATTCAAGTTCTCTATATATCACTTATTCGTCTCATAACTAGACCACTTGAAAGGAAATTACGTTAGTTATCGTAGCTCATCCCTAATGAAAAGCTCAGCCTGGTTGCCAAGAGATGATATCACGTAATGAAAACCCGCGGATATTCAACACACGCTGTTTTATGTTTATCTGAACGTTCATTGGTGTAAGTGGCTTGCTGAATATCAGGCTATTTCACACATACATGCCAAGACAATTAGCTTGTGGCGATAAATTGCGATTTCCATATCGTTATCTATATACAGATTTACAGTTGAAAGTCGCCTAACAACTAATAATAGCAGCGGGATATGCTAACCCTTAAGGCATTCTCAAAGTCACAAGCATGCTTGGTGATGTCGTTTGTTATGTAGGTATTTACTTTGTCAGACTCAAAGCAAGAGTCCCAGGCCATACCAGGCCGAAACAACTAACTGGGGTACCCTTGCTTGTACAACCCACAAAAATAAGCATACTGCAGCCCCTTTCTGATTATCCTCCACTCATCGATAGCCACAATACACGAAACGCTCCTAGCGCGACAGTGAGGCAGAATTTCACAGGCTTAGTCAAGTTTGCCCGACCTCCATTACTATAAATATTTTCCCCATGGTCTGGTCCCTGACAAGTTCTAGCTACAAGACTTTCTCTACCGCCCATCATGCCACCTTCAAAGCCTGTGCCAGAGAGTCAGACTCTTATGGCTCAGCAAAACAGCCTTGAAGACACTCAGCCTCCCGAAATGGAACTACACCCCAAAGTGGAGAAAGATGGAAAGTCGAGTCAGCCACCATTCTGGCTCACAAAACCCGCCCTAGTTATATTCGTCTTCATATTTGTTGCCAGTGCTGCATCTATTATTGCCCTAGACCGCTCAATACAGGCGCAAAATGGTCTAGCTCTGACTATTTCTACGAGCGAATATTCATGGACGTATGGCCCAACAGCCATACTGGTTGTCATCTTGAGTTTCTGGAGGCGCATTGACTATTACTACAAATCAACACAGCCTTGGAAAGAGCTCCAGTCCGGCCGCCCTGTCCCTCCTTCGAGGTCATTACTTCTTGATTATCTATCACCTTTTCAGCTGCAGAGTATGTACCAATCGTTTAGATTTGGTCATTACCGAGTCACTGCTACAATCTTGTCGTTCTTTCTCCTAAAGACTATTATCCTTGTGTCGACAACATTATTCGTGGTCCAACCATCGTCACAAAAAGCTATATTCAACATTACCTACCAAAACAGCTTCGATGCAGCTAAAATTTGGACATCTCCACCATATGAATATACCGGCGATGTGACTAAAACCATCTTTCACCGTGGGTCAGATAAGTCTATCTGGAAGTATCTTGCACGTTTAAACGGTGCAGTAACAAGTGACTATGTGTGGAACAATGGAGGGGGGCTCGCAACCCAACGGTTTCGGCCAGCCAAAACGTCACTGAATATCACCCACCTGGATGCCCCAGTGGATGTATTTGTTCCACATATCACTTGTGAAGATGCGACACTGATGGCCAAGCCTGATAGGACTTTTAACAACACCTTCGAGTATTCCTGGAAGTCAGAGACGTGCTCTGCACGCAGCGAGTTTCTTGTGACACCATGTCACCCTGACAATGACAGCAACTGTGGGGAGAAGCCTTTCGCCTATTCATTTCATCGAGCCAATTGCTCAAGGGGCATTGATGAAGAAATAAAGTCAGTCTACCGTTGGCCTGAGGATGTTGAGGGCTATGATATAAGATATGCAATCACAGTCGCACAGTACAAAATCAATCCTGATGTCAATCGCAAGAAATTCACGGACGGCATGTTTACAGACTATACTTCCATTATCTGCAAGATCATCTATAGTATAGAATCTGCCAATGCGACGTACAACCCTCTATCAGGCGATGCAACAATTCCACTCGAGGATTTGAAAGAACGGGGGGAGCCTTTGCGCAACTTGACAAGCCATTCTCTTGCCGAAATCCTGTTGACCAACCTTGAAACAGCAGGCAAGGCCCTTGTTACGGATTGGAAAATACCTAAGCAAGATCCAATCAGGGGCTCAGATATGGCTCAGGCACTCTTCCAACTGATGGCTGTGAAACTCGGAGACGATTTCGAACTTGGATTGTTCTTGAAGCCCTCCGTTTTGAGGAATACTTCTACTGCAGTTCTAGAGGGACTGCTCAATGAGCTAGCTCAAGAATCACTACTCGTCAACAAAACCTCAAAAGGCACTGCTGAAGGTGATGTGAGTGAATTCAGGCTGCATACTAGGACTGCAGCTGTTTGGGCTATAGTTGCTGGATTCTCTGTACTCGCCATTATATGCTTGCTTTTGGTGTTCATGACTGGTGGAGGAGTCTGGATTCCTGCATTTTGTGGTTCCATTGCTGGGCATGGTTCCATATTAGCCAACAGCCCAGACCTGCAGGCTTTGTTGAGAGACTCGGGACAGTCTGATGAAAAGTCTCTGGTTGGCAGGTTGGACAAAGTCAAATCCATGGCCGCTACCAACAGAAGCGGAGGTATCAGCATTGAGATATCCGAGAGCAGCACTTTATCTAACAGCGAGGCCGTCAAGAAGACTCCGAAGAAAAAGGCGTGGAAACCTATGACTGGGAGCCTACCATTTGTCATTGCAACCCTGACCTTACCTATACTTGTCATTGGCTCGCTCGAGCTTTTACAGCAACTGTCTAACCAGAGACATGGGCTTATTGATATGCACAAAGCAGACTCAACAGTTCTGTCATATGTCGTGCGGATTGCTTCCACATCGACTGTCTTCATTGTTGCAACAATGTTTAACAGTCTTGATTTCACCATAACAACATTCGCCCCCTATAGCGCTCTTCGCTCTGGAAGCGCCCAAGCTGATAGAAGTATTATGTTTCACTTACTGTCCGTATCGCCTTTCTTAGTCATTATCAAGACTATTAGAGCTCGTCATTTTGGTGCAACCGCTTCGAACTTATCGTCACTCTTGGGTAGTTTCCTTACAATCGTTGTTTCTGGACTCTGGATCATGACTGGAGCTGTCATTGTTGGAAGACCTTCCTCGGCCATGATCACTAACTGGCGTACGTCGTGGTCCACAAGCAGCCCAGACGATGGAGGATCTGCCATGGCCTTGAATCTTGTTCGTTATGGCGGTGCCAACACATCTCTTGGCATATGGGAAGACGTTGTGCTCCCTGATATCGGCTTTTCAGTGTCTCCCACTCCAACATCAGATACTATTTACCAGTCTTCGAACTACACCTACACCGTCGGTGCCCTGCGACCATTTCTTAGCTGCGCGGCCCTTCCTTGGGGGGAATTCAAGACAAGCACGAACAAAACATACGAGCCAGCAACATACCACGTATCAGCAAACTTTCTTGCTCCATACAGTTGTGGCACTACTAAAGCCAACGAGATGGCCAACATCTCTTTTGGAGTCACTTTCAATGTTAGCGTAACCCCTAATCTGTCTAGGGTATGGCTTGGCGAGTACGTTGACCTGAATACGACTGCTGGCACAACTGATGCCGAGTGCCCCTCAGTTGGTATAATCTTTGGAGAAGTACTAGGCAGTATGAACCAACCGTGGAACTTGACGGTATTGGCTTGTACTCAGGGCATCGAGGAAGTTCCTGTCAAAGTAACATACAAAGGCAATCCTTCATCGCGACGGCTCAGTGAAGAGGTTCCGCCGAGAATAGTACAAGATAAGGCGTCTATCTGGAGGAATAATACGTCGGGATCTCAAACTTTGGGTTACAAGCTTGATCGGTTCTTGACTGAATATTTGGCACCTTTTGATAAGATATACAACGCGGTTGAAGTGTCAAGATTTGATCCATTCATCAATCACTTGGTGAATGGTCCCAATGGACACAGAGAAGCTGATCTCACCGGACCAGAAAACGTGAACAAGCTCATTAATGCCGTTGAGAGAAACTACGCCGAATATATGAGGACTGTCATTGATCGAAACTTTCGGGCAAACGAAAAAACCCCTCGAGATGAACTCATCACTGCAGAAGAGTTTCCCTCGAAGGCAAACACTTCGTCCGCAAAGAGTGAAATCATTGGAACGGCATCCGAACAGGTGACCCGCTTAGCCATTGACTCAACCTCAAAACTCATACTTCAAATCCTGTTAGCAGTAATGACGGTCCTTGGACTCATAAGCTATCTTCTCGTCAAAATAGACGGAACACTCCCACGAAACCCGTGCAATATCGCAAGCACGATGGCATTTCTAGCGGGGTCGCAGCTTTGTGATCCGAGCTTGAGGATCCTACCAGAAGGAGCTGAGTATATGGCCGATAGACAATTGAAACAGGGGTTGGATGGATGGGTATTTAGCCTTGGGTGGTGGAATAGTCAAAGGCCTTCAGAGGTGGAAACAAGTGGCCCCGAGGACACAGATATTGTAGGGAGTGAACAGGAAGAGAGCTCAGCATCAGGGAGCGAAGTGTTGGAACGGTTTGGGATTGACGTCGGGCGTCCAAATACGGCAAAGTTTTGATAGAAATTATACGGCAATTGTGATGTGTTCCGACCTGACACGGTGGAAGCAGAGACCATTGACAACTGCTGCTTTGGCAAAACGAGAAACTTCTGTGTTAATATGCCGCATGAGGGGATTTTGAAGCGCACGAAGACCGGTGGTAGCTTGAGAAACAGTATCGACGGCCGTGAAACAGTTCTATCATTGACCTCAGAAGCGTGACGAGGGTGAAGACATAATGCAACCGTTCAGATCTTAACAATCTTTTTCAAGGTTCAGAACAAGAGATAAAAGTTAGAGACTGGAACAATACTGAGAAAGAAGGGCTATTGTGTCGATATGCATCTTTGTTTTTGTTAGTCGCCCTTTACTTGGCTATACTCCCGGAGCTTGCGACCATGTGATATTGATCACATCCTTGATCCGGAAGGAGGAGTTAGTAGGAAGACTGAACGGCAATTATCATCCGCCCAAAATCCGCCCAAAATGTGTCTTAGACTTCGATAGTTCTAGTCAGTTGAGGCACTTTTGTAACTTGATAGAAAGCTAGTGTTTGCTGTAAGGTAGTATTATTCAGGCTGAGTGCGACTAGCTATTAATTTATCTCTTCTTTATAGACATGTTGCCGCTGTATAACTTAGGCGTTTAGATAAGATAAATATTACATTAATCGTAATTAGTATTAGGGCCGCGATTTGAATGTTCTTTTGACCTAGCTAGTAGATATAGTGGATTTGCTTTAGCCATTTCAAGTATATCGTGAACCTAGTTTGTCGGCCCTCGACGGGACCGGATAACTCGGCACAACGCTATACGAGTTACAACAACTAGAGACTAGGGTCTTTTGGTCTATCATGCAAGACGAAATGACCTCCAGTAGCATAGATCTAAGCTTAGTTTGGCAACTCTATCGCTGCGAGTTTTCCATCTTCTTCTTCAAGGACAACAAAAAGAAATATAAAAGCCTTCGATTTCTCACTTATGAATATTAGAATCTTCCCATCTCACACTTTTACTCTGAGACTTTACTTACATTCAAACCTTATACACCTTAACGCACCTACCCATCATGAAGACTACAACTCCCCTCCTCGTTCTGCAGTCGGTCGTTACTTGCACGGCTTTCACACTGCCAGATAACTTGCCCAATGGTGTATACAGTCTGCATGTGGATGCTCAAGGTCGTGAAGTCTCTGAAGGACTCACACTTGACTACACGACCACTGTGACTCCGAAAACACCTTCGCATCAGCTGAGCGCTCGCCAAGAGAAAGATGAAGGTGGATGGGACCGAGACCAACCAGACATGTGGTGTGGATGTGGGTATGTAAAAATATCGACGTCTTGATTACCTCTGAATGCATTGCTAATCAATCGGTTCAATATCTTAGTCTTACCATGAACCATGGAAATTGCGATACTGCTGTCGACATGCTCAAAGGACAATTTGACAGATCCGATGGCGGCCTTGGTGAGGTGACCCAGGCTTGGTACTCTATCTGGGGTGATGTGGTAAGTTGTACTTCAGTAGGCGGTTACGTCTCTTTCTCTAACTATTTCCACTTGATAGGTTGCATTCTGCTGTGCAAGCGGTATGTTTCCGATTTATTCCTCTCAATACGCCGATATGCTCGCGCGTCTCACTGATAGATGTGGATGGTATGTGCCAGGAACATTTTCGCCGTCTAGTATCGGTCTTTCTTCAGTTGACTGTGGGTACATGAACTATTCTCCTGGCCTTGATTTCTGTGGCAATGCGGAAAATGGTCGACATATGGGCGACAAAGGACGTTGCTGAGCTCATACATATATTTAAGCTTAAGAACGTGAATGTATTTATTTGATATCAGTGTATCTTTAAAGCCTAGATAAGACAGAATGTGAAGAGGAGACACTCAATAGCCAAGACTGGACATTGAATAAAGTTATTTCCTTCATATCTTATTATCTATAAACCAAGTTCTTCCTGCCTATTCTGTCTTACCCCAAGCATAACCGTTTGTATCCTGTATAGGCCTTAACTGCAATGTAGAGTAATAGATCCTATAATTATATTAACTAATTAGTATACTGTCTGAGAATTTCTTTAACCAAATTTAAAATAATAACTCAGTTAGTGATGTAGCTACAATTATAAAATACTGCAATTAGTCCTGCAATTGTATATTACAGCTGTATAAAATAGACTATCATCAGCAATAGGTATTATCGCATAGAAGTATCTATGATGCACAAAGTCTAAGTCTTAGTCAGCGACAACCAGGGTAACGGCCTCACTAGCTAGTTGATTTCCAACATGCGTTTGATTTCTATTGCCACTATTTTCGGTGCGGCGCTGTCTCCCGCAGCTAATACACGCCCCGCGCCGTGTCATCCTGCTAGGCCTACTTCAAGTGCCGCTACTACGACTACCGCTGCTGTTGAGACTTTGAGCACTGCTACTGCGATTGCCGGCATTAAACCCGACACGACAACAACCACTGCCATTTTTGGAACTACTACAACGGACAAGACCACCACTGCTTTAGAGATCACTGTTACTGAGTCTACATCCGTTTCTTATGGCGCTGCTAGTGTTGGATGCAGTGTCACTGAATCCGTTACGGTGTCTCTTGATTTTACTGCTCTAGTCACTATGACAAACGATAGCACAACTGAGGCTTTGGATTCTACTATCGCCGAGTCTATAACCATTTCTTCGGGCGTTTCTAGTATTGAGACCAGCATCACTGAATTGTCTATTGCAACTCTTGAGTTATACTTCTCTTATTCCCACGACCACAGATAGAACAACCGAGACTTCAGATACTACTATAACGGAGTCTACAATCGCAGTTTCGGGAACCACTAGTATTCTGGAGACTAGCATCACTGAATCCATTCCAACGACACATGACTCTACTACTCTGATTCCAACGACCACTCATAAATCAACTGAAGCTCAAACAACCACTTCTGAAGGAACCACTAGTGAGACATCCACTGCTGCTGGGAAAACTACAGCTGTCACTACGACTGTTCAAAGAACCACTGCCGGGACTTTCACGACTGCTATGACAACCATCACTAAGACAACCACTAGAACGACGGAGGTTGAGACAACCAGTGTCAAAAAATCCACTGTCCCTGCCTCTACTAGTCCTGAGACAATATCTTCAATGATCCTACACCTTTCAAGGACCCTTTGACTATCTGTGGGTTTGTAGCTTATCAAGGCGACTCCATGATTGCGGGGTCGGCGCTGAGGGTTTACGATTTCTCGAATCCGAACACATATCAACGATTCAGCGCTACTTTCACGCCGAAGAACAGTGACTTTACGTTGTATATACAGCTTTGACGTACCTCTACTCAACCTGTCACAACTCTGTTGGTATTGATGATGTTTCTCTCGACGTGGCTCCGAGTCCTTGAATATATGTGCTACAATACATAAAAGCAAACTGTGACAAAACATGTCAAATAATACATTGATGACTGAAACCCTGGGTGTTGGCGTACCTTTCCAGGATAATCCGAAAGAATTAAATTGCCAAGCTCTATGCACTAACGCGAGTTCCACTATTAAAAAGGTAAAAGTTCAAAAGAGTGACAATCTAAGTCAAATGTATACTAGCATTAAGTGCTGTAACAGGGGGAATCAATTAACTAATGTGAACTATTGGTTTACTGTGGCTTGCGGCTGACCGAGAAAGGTTTTAGCGCGTGGAACTATTGACACTATTGATGTTGACCCTGCTGGCGATGGAAAATAGTATTGGCTGAGATTCTCGTTCCTGGAAAATGGGGCAACGGACAGAATCCGATAAAACGCAGAGAATCCCCTTTTTCCGCAGCTCAGCAAAGCGTTGTTTTTACACCCTAATTTACCTGGAAGATATTTTCCATAGTCACTCTTTTTCTCACTTTTTTCAGTCACTCGTTGTTGCCCATTCCTTGTCTTTCAAACGATGGTCCAATTCAAGTCTCTTCTCGTGGCTCTGGCTGCTGTCTCAGCCGCCGTCGGCAGTCCCTGCAAGCCTAAGACGACTGGTCCCGTCCCCGACACCACGACAACCTCAGCTACCAGCACTGAGATACCTTCCACCACTGTCCTCGATCACACCGTTACTACTCAAACGACTGCTGTTGAAGAGACTACATCCGTTGTAACCGAGACTACCACTCTTCCTACTACCACGACGAACGAAGCTCACACCACCACTACAACCACGGCAGCAGAAACAACCAGTTCTGCTGCTGACACACTTCAGTGCGGCGTCATGGGCTCCTTTGCCGCTGATAATGAAGCAGAGCCAGTAGGAACCGCTGGGCAGAAGAGCAGCGTTGGAGAGTGTCTCGAAGCCTGCCAGGCCCAAACAGGCTGTCAATTTGTTGCCTTCTACGACTTGTCTCTCAGTTTCAACGCCGGCCTTTGCCAGTTATACAGTGGTGGTCTGAAGGTCAACAACGCAGAAACTATCTACAAGTGGTATGAGCTTGGATGTCCTACGATAGAAGCTAGCGCGACCACTACTACCGCAGCGCCAACTGAGACTGAGACCGCCCCGGTAAACTAACTGTGCTACTTTTGATGGCTACCACCTCGTCCTTTCTCTATTCTGGAGTCACTTGCGTTCCTGTAAGAAAATGGTCACGGCAAGATCACCAGTTCACATGTAGCGTATCAGATGATGAGGGTTTGTTGTATGGTTGACATTCAATGCGAGCTATTAAGAAACTTGTACAGAGCTTTGAAAGCGGGTGTTTAATTGTACCTTTCTTGAAATTGCCGCTGGAACACACAAGACTAAAATAGCGGTCTATTATTGCAGTGCGCTAGCCGTTAATATATGCATTTGATGATTTCTCTTGTGCGGGAACACCTGCTTACTTGATATATCCCGCTTTACACGTGATGGCCACACATCAGTCTTACTTCTAGCCTATGTAACAAAGCTAAGTATAGAGATGAGTTGTATAGTTAGATCCAGCAGTCGCGTCCCAATCTCAAGGATCAGCAATGGCCACTCCAACGATATCCATACCCAAGCTTCTTAAATCAAACTTGATTCCCTAGACTGGGCATGGTGATTGGTAAATTGAGTGTTGGGATGGAACATCTCGGTTAGCAGTAAGATTGCGATAATTAACAAGTATTCTATCTTATATCTCTGTGAAGTAGCAGAATAAGAGTCATCGCATGGAGTCCGATCTGTAATAGGGCCTTCCTCTCGACAAAAATCACGTTGATGAACCAAAAGAGGAAATGTTCCCCGATTTGGAACAGGGCAGTCGTACCTCGAGTGTTTATTCCGAATTATGCTGCCTTTGGAAATATTGTATACCCGCATGCAATTCGTCGTCAATCATGGTTCAATGAGCGCCACTGTGAAAGAAGGCACAGATAGATCTACATTGTCCGTTGGAACAGGCAATTTGGACTGGACTTTGTTAGTTGGCCTTTCGAAATATGGGTGAAAGAAGTACATACCGCCTTCACCCCAGTTGTGGCTGAATTGGCCGTTGGCTTGCGGACTGGGATGGAACTATCTGGATCCCAGAATGTGGTTCAAAACGATTACCTCATTCCTCTTGGGATCTGGGAAAAGGTTTCTGAGAGTTGGCACGGCGCCCATGGCCAGTCGTGTTCTTCGCCTTGGGCTTAAGTATACTCCGGACCAGGTTCAAACGTAGGCTACGAGATTCAAGGACGCGTTGGACAAGTCTCACAAATGCAAAGACCACATTTTATTTAGATTTATTGTTGTTTATAGCCAGAACTGTAGGTAATTGAGGTGCTAGAGGGAATCGTTTGCGTATTGAATGTATGTTGTTTGGGAATGTATATCGGGTGTCTTGCTGGACCTTATCATCACGCCTTGGACAACGACAAAGGACAAGTCATTTTAGAAAGTAGCTACAGATATAGCTCTCGGGGGCATAGCCAACAAGTCTTCGGCCTATAAGACTCTGTATTACAGTCAATAAACCAGACATGCTGTTATCAACCAAGATATTCGTATACAGGGCAGCCTCCTGAGGGTAGCGCCACATACAGACAAAGCTACTTATGATGTATCTTTTCCTGGCCCACATCCGATTGAGCTGATTTGTACGCCTTGTATGGATCAGAGCAACATCATATTAGTGAAATAAATACAAAATTCTGCAATGAATCTTGGTTATACAGTATTTAGGCTACAAGTCCGAGCCAAAGAGCTTCTCCAGGATGGATAAGCTTACAAGAGCGCTGTTACTAGTATGGAAGGTGGCCTCTTCTTAAAGTAGCTCTCTATGTAAGAAGAAATAGGAAGAAAACAAGAACAAAAAGACAGATTTTAGATAAAATCTGCATGTCTTTAGATTGTGATTACTTCCTCCGATCTATTTCAGCCCTTTTTCTAATGATTTTCACGTCTTGTATTACTCAGGGAAGTGTGAGAAGCACCGTTCGACCATCCGCGGTGATGATGCCGACCTTAAAAGTTGATGATTTACTGCAAAATTTGAACTCAATGCCGGAATAGCTTGATGGCCGATAGTTTGGTGGGAGCCATAGTAGATAGGTGACGCCTTGTAGTATCCATTGGAGGTCTTCGGATATAGTGTACTTCGGAGGCAAAAGCGGCCCTAGCGTACCGTCAACAATGTGTGATGTACCTAGATTGGTTTCCAAACGCCAATTTACCGTATCTAAGTCAAGAATTCTAAAATTTGTCCCTTGGAATATGAGTTTCGAGCAGGCATTTGCTTTCAAGTTCCAAATAGCAAAATGAACTTCCTCAGTATATGAAAACGGAATTGCTGACGTTGCAAGCCACTCGTCGTTATGAGAGAATATAATGGTACGTCCCCAGCATGGCTTGTGTTCGACGTTATCAATTGTCAATGTGCATTGCCACGTCTTGGTATCATAGAGCTTAATGTCTGTTTCTGAATACACTGCGAGTTTGGAGCTATTGTTGGAGAAGCAAACACTCGACGCCGACCACTTGGAAGGGCTTATTGATGCGATAACCTGTTTGGCAACCACATCCCAGATAGCAACGAGGCCAAGAGCAGAACACATCGCAATCCAGCGGTTGTTGGCAGAGATAATCGCGTCTCGGATGGGTGCATAACAGTGCGTAATTACGTAGCTTTTCTGTTCTGCCAATATGTGCATTACGTGGATCTCGTAGTCATGTAGAATCACCAAGACTTGACCATCGGGGGAGAAGACTGAAACACCCCGAGATTTCACCGTCTCGATGATGCAAATACACTGACCAGTACAGGAATTCCAGACCCTTGTTTCGCCTTTCGACCTTGATGCGAAAAGGGAGCCGTCGTACGAAAACAAAGGCTTGTAATCAACATCATGTTGTGGCATATTCCACTCAGATAAGCTCAACAAGTCCCACAATTTAATGTTTGACTTAGAATTTGTTGCAAGCAGATTATCTGTTGGCGAGAACACTGCAGACGACAACCATTCATTGATCTGTCCTCTGCATTGTCCTGTTAAAGCATCGATAATTTGTATCATCGTATATCCACTAACCGCAAGCAGCCTTTCGTCTTGTGAAACCGTGAGACAGAGCCAACTGTGGGGAAGGATATCACTTGCTAGCTGAACACACTGTTTAGCGACTGGGTCCCAGATCTCAACCTTATTATTGTGTAGAAGGAAGAATTTTTCATGGGCTGATGAGATCAAGGAGGAGGGACCATGGACAAAATTGCAGTCAATGCGATAAGGCTCACTGCAAGTCTTCAGATCAAATATGAGCACGGACTCACATGTAGCCACTGAGAGAATCATGCCACTGTGAGTAAATGCCATACACTTGGGCTCATCATCAACCATCAGTGTTTGTACGTATGCTCCTCTTATCATGTCGAATATCTTGATCGTTCCGTTTACAGATCCGGAAGAGAGGAGGCATCCACCTTTGCTGAATGCCAAGGACGATACTTGGTCATCGTGGCCATTAAGTGTTTGTTTCAAAATGCCATTCGCACCATCCCAGATCTTGACCAGGCAATCACGAGATGCCGATGCAAGTTCATAACCCTTCCCAGAGAAAGCCACTTTCGTGACGGATCCCCTGTGACCCTCAAGTGTATGGAGGCATCCGCCTGTTGACACGTCCCAAATTCTGATTGAATGATCAGAGGACCCTGAAGCAAGCAAGAGTCCGTCATGAGAAAATGCAATAGATTCTACATCACCGGTGTGGCCCTCCAAGGTCAGTGTGCATGGGCTCCAAGAATCTTCCATCCCTAATTGTAGAGTAAACCAATCTGGAGCTTCTGAGTTATAGGCAATTCTGGTTAGAGAACGTGACGGCGTGAATCGAAGCAGTGGGTAGACCTGAAGGGGGCACTGCTCAATGCCATTCTTGTGGTAACGAATGAAACGCACTTCGTCTTGTACGAGATCTTTCAGCTGGGAAGTATGATCCTATCAATAGTTAGCTATTTTGTCGTCTTGATCTTGGTGAGAATATCAAACTGACATGTAGTAATCTTTCTAATTCTAACATCGAGCTTGTTCCTTCCGACAGAGAACTCAAATGGCCAAGTGTTTCCAGCCAATACAGGTAATAACGGCGGAGGAACTTGTCGACTCGGCTACCGTCCCTCAGCTCCTGTTCGTGCGTTGAATGACCAGACTGAACTAAGTGAGATATCCAGTGAACACACTGATATGAGAATGGCCCAAGCGCTGCTTCTGCGTTCCGAGGTTCAGGCGATTCCGTCTCCAGCATGTCACGATGGAGCAATTTCGACAAGTCTAACAGTGATTTGGAAAACACCATAGCGTGCCGTTGTTGATGGTTAGACCTGAGACCGTGTTCTGGGTGGATTAGATAGTCTTTGGCTGAATCATGTATGAAGTATACAATCCTTTCCCGGAGCGTCAAGAATGAGCCACAATCAGCTATGATTCCTTCGAAGTCATCTTCAGACCCGGGAATCTCAGCCAGGAGACGAAGCTCGTCGAGGGAAAGAGGTCTGAATGCAGTGAGGGCAACAGAAACGATTCGTATGTACAGGTCGCTGTCCTGATGGGGCTGGATCTGCTCTAGCATTTGCTTGTAAAGACCGTCGAGTCCAGTGGGAAACCTGTTCAGCCTTTCCAATACATCCCATCTTTTAGTAGGTTTGAGCATCTGGCAGACCAGAGATACCCAGAGAAATGTATTGTTTGCTTTCGAGCGCAGATGCTGTTCAACAGCCCTTGTCATTTCATTGTCATACTTTTGTCTCTTACAAAGATCTGTCACCTTAGCCTGGATATATGATTGGACTGCCGCGGAAACCGCTGTCTCATTATTTTCCAGCCTTACTTCTTGAAGTCCATGACACCCTCTCAGGTCTTGTTCGATGGCGGGCCACCTACGACTTGAAACAAGCCATTTGACATGTGACCAAGATGAGTTCTTGACGATGAAATCCAAGAGCTTGTCGCGATCTTCCCTGCATTCATCCAGTGCATCGATAATTAAGGTGATCTTTTGACTTTTAGTTGCCTCCATGATGCCTACAAACGCTTTCTGCAAGGCTGGCCATGCAGTCCTATGTTCTGAGAGAGGCTTCTTGAAATCCTGGTATTTGTCCTGGACGTAGGACAGTGCTGTGGAATCTTGGAGCAGAAGGAGGTAGATAATGCCGCGGAGGACAGAGACAGCGTTGTTTAACTTGATATCGCTCGCTTCACAGAAGAAGTATGAACATAGCATGTTGGAGCTCGCATCTTTGAGCTTTGTCTTCGGGACAATGTCGTCGATGATGCCGCAGATCAGCATCGTCTTCCCCTTACCCGGGTCGCCGTTGATCCACAGTATGGATTGACCTTCTGCTTGCCATTGCTTAAAAGTGTGGTTTTCGAAGATCCAACTGTATGAACTCTCAATAAGCTCTCCCTTGCGCTGCTCGATGTTGATTTTATCGCATCGGGGGTCAGTCGTCCAGAAGGCACTCAAAGAATCTTCCTCCGTACCCTGTTGTACTTAAAGAAAAAAGTTAGCAGCAGACTTTCAAGGTAGGCTTACACAGGAAGAATTTGCAGAAGGAGAGAGAACTAGGCATGCTTTCTGTTTCTACCTTGTATTCTGCTCGGTAATTCTCCATCTGGCTAAGGCTTACCAATATTTATATTTCCCCCTGCTCGATAGTTGCTACCGGATCCAAAGACCTGATTCAAATCCCCAGCCACGGTCTTCACATTGGTTGTAGGTCTTTGAATGGAATCCTTGACTAATTCCAATAGCCGATGACAGAGCTGATCAGAAGATACAGGTTGTTCGTGGAGGGCTCGAATTGAGTTCACACAATTTTCGATCGGAATTGTACCCTGTGTTGATGACGATTTGGCAAAATAGGGTGTCGCATCCACAACTGGACTCATATCGGTTTCCTGATCTTCGTCCAGTTGGGCGACTTTTTGGATTTCGCTGGGTACTTTTGATCCCAGTTCCCCGTTGTCGTTCTCAAGTCGATCTTCCATACTTGAAAGACATATCCAGTAGCAAAGAGAGAGTCCGTGTGCGACATCAATGATCTTCTGATCTTGCAAAGGTAACTCGCCAGAGGATTTCTTGTACAGCAAAGGATGTGCAAGCCGGTTGTATAAGCTTTCAGCCAGGCTCAAGACCTGTATCTCCATGAGAACTCCGCAAAATGGTCTCAGCGGATGGTCATCATTGGTATGCATAATAACGTGATGGTTCACGCCTTCAAATGCACCAAAAACAGGCTTCCAACTAGTCCCGATGTCCCGGTTCGGGGAGAAAACGCTTTTGTCGTTCAGCTGAAAGTTCTTCTCAATGAAGGCCTTCGCCATTTTGACACCTTGTGGATAATCAACGACGACGCGAAAGCCAGCGAGATCGTGAACATCGTTGAAGATCTGGGTCATATCTTGGTACGGCCCTCCGCGGGCGGCTTCCCGACGTTGAATAGATTTTTGGATAGAGCTCAAGGACTTGACTCGTGCGGTAACGGAGCCGCGAACATCAATTGAGCTCTCCAAAGCACCTTTCAACGCCCCTACCATGGATTGGTAATGAGGCTCTAGAAGAGGCCAAGCATTGAGAAAGGCGGTTGCTGGAGGTTCGCTAGGCTGAGCATTCTGGATCACAGATTGTATCCTTTGTAAAAGGGACGGGATTGGGACGTTTGTCTGACCAGTGACAGGCACCGGAGAATCCATCGCGTGTTGTGATGGACTTGCAGCAGCGACTAGTATCGTAATTCCGATTCAATGAGTCTCCTGTCAGGGCTTGATGTCGGAGATCCGACATTGAACTGCAGCAAAGTTTCCGGGAACTGGAAAGCTATGATTTCAACGATTAGGAGAAGACTAAGATTAATGAGTTGAGTGTGAAATACCCCGCTCGAGTCAGCCTTGGCTGTAATATTTTGCAGTGCAGCCTTGTTGCTTGTATGTATAGTAGAATGACGTGTCAACTGTCCAAGCGCTTAAACAACCAACCAAGTCTTCACACTGCAGACAGGTGGGGTGAGTAGTCCTCAGCCGCACGCAACATTCAAAACAATGTCGAATGAGTGGACAATATAGCTCCCTCATAGCTGCCCTCGGGTGTTTACATCTGTCATATCATTCATTTCACCGCTCAATAATTATACAGCTGCAGGAGCCATATGATAGCTTTCGGAGATAATGTGTACCATGGGTCCGGCTGCATAGAATTGCGCTGCTAGAGAGGTAACTTGTATGCTGCCTCTCTGCTGCTGGTGGAGTCTTGGTTACAACCGGTAGACACTTCGTATGACATGCAGTTCAGCTTTGTCACCGCGTGCCTACTATCTTATATGCTATTATGTTCACGCTCACATTCCACACAGCACTTGTGGGCTTGAGCAACGACGGGAGATATCTAGCCAAAGCTTCATATAAGAAGTGCTGAGCTCATATTCAGGGTCCACTGCTTACTTTATTCAATATTCCTATCAAAAGTTCCGTTCGATATCCACGTTCTCGGTACCAGATTTCTTGGAAATAGGTACTGCATGCTCATCCTGAATTCGAACAGCTATGAAGTCTAAAAATGGGCTGCTGTATGGTGCAAAAGTAGTAAGATTGGAGGAAGAACATGTAGAGAAGCGAGGTCGGTCAAGAATGGCTTTCTAGGGCATTAATATTAAACTCTATTAGAACTCCAGGAATATGAATACGGAATTAGACAGAGCCATTGAAGTGTGCGTGTAATAACTACTCAATAGGTCCGACCAGACTTTACTGCTCTGCTTGTTATTTATCTACTGGATATTAAAATAACACTAAAATCATCTAACTAGGGAACTTGATTCCTTGACGTGACAGGCGGGCGTTGATATAGCTGGGTAAGTAACAATACGCACAGCACAAGGCACTGGATTGGAGGGGACTCAATGAGATAATTGTGGCGGCAAGCTGATTCGCTTGTTGTGCCGTTCCGAAATTAGGATTCAAGTAAATAAACTGGTAACAGACGATGGAGCAACTTTTCATTCAGGCTTTGGACCTAGCTTCTGAAATTTAATGAATCTTGACATTCTGTGTAGGGTAGTGATAAGTATTGTTGAATGCATGATGACCGATAAGGATTGCGATAAAAGATAAGATAAAGTTGTGCTACGCAAAGACGCTAACTGCCTTTGAGTCTCGCTAATTCACGCCTGTGGGGTTGATGTGTCTATTTTCAGACTGGTCTGATTTGATTGACATTGCTTTGGGTGAGCACCCGTTGGACGAATAAAACCTTAGATAAGACATGTCGCATATCATTGAAACCGCAAAGATTCAGTCATTTATAAATACGACTGCATATCTTAGAGTCTGCATTATTTTGATGATGGAGCTCCTTTTTGTGTTGATCTCTTGCTAACTGAGACATGCTTGTCCTATCCCTGTTGGTGGCTGCACAGGGGGGGGGGGGGAGAGTTACCAACACCTTTCAGTACCAACACTTCCCAGCACCATCAGCAACCATGGTACAGATAGAACGAGCACAAAGTAAGATAAAAAATTTAGGAACTCATGTTGTGTCGCGGTGGATTAATTCCAGATATTCTGTGAGATTGTTGCTGTGATATTAAAAGCAAGGGCAAGACAAACTACCAATTCTTCTCCGTTCCAATCAGTATGGTTCACGGTTGACAGCAAGGACCTAATGCCAGAAAGTAGTTCTTGTTAAAATTCTACATATGATGCTGAATGAGTGTCGGGGTAAGCGATGCTACTGTTGCGTGATGGCCTGTCGGGGATGAACAGAGATCGACATCACGAGTTGGCTGAAAATAGAAACTGGACAGAAGAGAGGAAGAAGAATAAAAACGAGAAGAGCATGTCCACTTTCCTTGCAGAACACTCAGTACCTCCGCAAAGTCCAGTTCGGGATGTCCGATGCTGCACAGACCTTGCGGACATGGGATGCTATTTTTGTCACAAAGACGATCCGCCTCCCTCCACCAAGATCAGATTCAATTATAGATACATCAACAATGACATCGTATGAACACAACAACTGTCTTTTATACCTGGTGATAACGAACAATCACTATTTACAAAAACAGAAGTCAAAGCAACACCGCTCATTTCTCAATTCAAGCGACTGTTGTTCCTTTATATCAGCCAAAGACATTGCTCCATACGTCCAATGCTTCTCTTTGACTCATTACCGGCCCTTGTGAAATCATTCGTGATGCGATGTTCAACCCCTCTAAGTGCTTTCACTCTGCGAGTTGCTTTATCTCTGGCGTTTCAATAACAGTACCTCAAAGCGCACAATGTAATAAAGAGACGGGTGTTGTAATTGTAGTATAATTAAGACTGCTGTTCTTATGATAGCATTTAATTTTAATATTTACCATCAAATCAATCTAACTCACCATCAAACAACGAACATTCGACAGTCAACAGTCAACATCCAACTCAACAACTCAACAACTCTACGATGGCACCACGTCAATCAAAGGGGAAGGGCAAGTCCAAAGCAAGCGGCGCGTCAGCGACCTCTGCCCTAAGGGCTGGGCCGTCCAGCGCCCCGATCCCGGTCAGCAGCGATGACTCTGAGGATGAACATGGAGGTCGCCCGCGTTTGCGACCTACAGTAACGAGGGCAGCTGTTCCTAGCCGAAAACGATGGGAAGTGAGGGCCGAAAACCATCACAAGCGTGCAGCAAGCCCTC
Organism: Fusarium anguioides; assembly: GCA_012977745.1. NCBI lineage: Eukaryota > Fungi > Ascomycota > Sordariomycetes > Hypocreales > Nectriaceae > Fusarium > Fusarium anguioides. The sequence goes on along the minus strand of JAALXK010000240.1, from coordinate 9,782 downwards.
AACCTGAAGGACCTCGAAAACGTCGGGCCCGAGCCGCTGAAGACAATGATGGCCCTGGTGGAAACGGTGCTAACAGACGCGCTGCTGGTGGTAACCAAGCTGGCGGAAACCCAGATGATGACGACTCTGGAGATGACAGCTCAGATGACGACGATCCTGGACCCGAGAACAACGAAGATACCGATGACGAAGACCTTAGTGACGATGAAAGTGTCGACGAAGGCAATAATAGCCAAGACGCTGAAGAGCAAAACCTTCAAGGCCCTCAGCCACAGAATCGTCAGGTCATAGGTCAGTACCCAATACCATTTCCCAGTGATAAAAACCACTCAATACTAACATCATCACAGGTCCAAGACTTCCTCCTGATCCGGACCGCGTAATTCTTAACGCAGAAAAAGTAGTGGTTAATGAAATTCACAAAGAGATCCCTGCATTGCGAGTGGAGCTCCAAGAAAACTACAGAGACCTTTTAACTTACATGGATGCAGTTCATTCGCACCAGAGATCTAACGTTGAGCTAGAGGGAGGGAATGCCGAACCAGACGAGGCAGAATATGCGAGAATATGGGACAAGATGGAAGAACTTAGGGGCAAATCGGACAAGATACTTTGGAACATCACCAAGAAGTATATGTATGCGGAGAAGGTTATGAACATGTATATTGACCGCAAATGGCCGGCCCTAAGAGAGGATCAGAACTGAGGTATTTTTGGAGTTATGTCAATAGCGCTCATTAACCTGTACTTTATTGTTAGATCTTGTTATTTCTTTTGGCTTTTAGAAAAGCTCCTTGCGATTGCTGAATAGGACAGTGTACTTTCTTCATTATCTTGTTTTATCTCTTCACCGTCGTCGCGGGATTATTGTCCAGCCGAGCTCCCCAGTTACTATTTGAGACTAAGAATGGACCTGAATAGAGATAAGGTTAGCCTGCAAAATAAAGTCATGAGATAAGATAAAAGATAGTAACCCTGCCCCCTGTAGGCCCAAAAGGGAAGGACAAACCCACGTGTATGATGCAATCCAGCCATGAGATAGTTGTAACTGCACAGATAGAGGGACTTTTGTTATTACAACTTGCGCCATCTATCTGAGCGAATTCATAAGTTCGAGTTGTGGCAAGGGGCGGCATATACATCCGACATAGAGTAGCATCAGGGGAGAGATAGTAAAAACGAGCTATAGCAGTAGTTAATTATTTAAAGGATTCTATTTAATTACACTATGGAATTGATAGAAAGCTAATCAAGCTATAGTCATAAACAAGCAAGTATATTATTGCCAAGAGTAAAATGCAGTAATACTCTAATTATGAACTTAAGATAGAGTTAATAGTTTAATATTTCAAATGCATAGTCACGCCATACAGAGCGGTGATTAAAACAGTACCAACTCTTACCTTTTAATGAGAACTAATCGGTTATGACGGCAACGGAGGGGAAGCACTTTCTTCTTAAAGCGTGAATTGGATGCCGATCCGCAACTCATGACCCCAGGACAGCCTGTCGCGTGTCGGACGTGATCGGATAAACGGCTCGGCAATACATGTTCATTCTGGACTGATCCCGAAGACGCAGCCTATCAGAACACGCATCGGGATCCAGAAGCTGCCGATTATGGTAGGTGTTGTTATATCGCCAGACGCTAGCAGGGAGCTCAATGATCTATGAGTTGCTACTGACTATCAGTATCAAAGGTTCTCGAGGAACCTTTGTATTCTAGCTTGACTTGATAATGGTGAACATGACTTTCGATCGTATAGTCAATGTCTTGATAAGATATCCAAGGGATGAGGAACATTGGATAAGTTCTCTAGTATAAATACAAGCCTTTGTGCCTGCTTTACAAGACCAGGCTACTGCATCAACATTATACATTATCACCAAACTACATTTTCTGCAAAATGCTGTTCTCTGTAACGCTCACCCTGGCCGCAGCCGCCGCTGTCACGGCATCTCCTCTTGAGATCCGTGCGAAAAAGGCTGTTCTGCCACTCAAGCACGTCGCCAATGTTAGTTCCATCAAGAACATCGTCCAGAAAGGCGAGGCCCGAATCCGCAGGATCAACGGTCAAGCTGACACCTTGAGCCACCTTGATGCCAGCTCTGGTCCTGTCACTAACGAGGATGTCTCGTACGTTGCACCTGTCGTGATTGGAGGCAAAACTTGGGAGCTTATTGTTGATACTGGATGTAAGAGCCCGCGTTCCAAATCTTACCGAATAAAGTACTTACTGATTATGTAGCTTCAAACACTTGGTGCGGTGCCCAGAGCTCATGCGAGCCTTCTTCCTCTGGCAAATCGACTGGTGGCTCTGTCTCAGTGTCTTACGGCTCTGGTTCATTCTCCGGTACTGAGTACAAAGACAAGGTCAGCTTTGGCGGGCTTACTGTTACATCGCAGTCCATCGGAGCTGCCAGCCGTGCTACAGGCTTTTCTGGTGTCGATGGAATTATTGGCTTTGGTCCTGTTGGTCTGACGGCTGGAACCGTGTCAAACGTCAACACAGTTCCAACATTCATGGATAATCTTTATAGCCAAGGCTCCATCTCTTCTGAAGTCCTTGGCGTTTCCTTCCGACCTGAGTCTGGTAGCGACGATGATGATACAAATGGAGAGTTGACCCTCGGTGGTACCGACAGCTCCAAGTACTCAGGTTCCCTCACGTACTTTCCTACTCTCAAGTCCGGCTCTGCTGCTCCGTACTGGGGAATCTCTATTGCTGGATTCACCTATGGTTCTACCACTCTCTCTTCATCTGGTAGTGGCATTGTTGACACTGGTACTACCCTGATCTACATTCCGACCTCTGCGTATAACAAGTTCTTGTCTGCGGCCGGTGGAAGGACAGACAGCTCATCTGGCCTAGCCGTGTTTACCACCAAGCCTTCTTCCAACTTTTCTATCAAGTTTGGTTCGACCACTTATACCCTTACGCCAGCACAGTATCTTGTTCCTACGGCACAGTACACCAACTTCGGCTTGACCTCTGGAAAGTACTATGCTTGGATCAACGATGGTGGCAGTTCTGGTGTGAACACTATCATTGGACAGAAGTTCCTTGAGAACTACTACTCTGTTTATGATACCACCAACTCCCGCATTGGATTCGCTACAGCAGCTTAAGCAAGATCTTTGAAAGACTTTCTGGGCTTGACGCAAGCTACATTGATGGTTCCACAGCTGAAATCTTTGTCGGTTCTATGGCAATGAAGAGGAATAAGGCTTATAGGTACATACTTATATATTAGGTTTAAGAATATACGCTACATATTTCACGTCTGACATTGTTTGAAAGATTTGCGAGTTACTCAAAGTCGATTCCACAGGTCACTACTAAGAAAATGTTGGAAGATACTGTAAATCCTAGAGCATTGAACTCAAATGAAAGTAGCGGAAAATGTGAACAGACTTAAAATTTCCGTTCTACTCCAACGGCTTTCTGCTTCCATCTCCCTCCTTCGCTCCAAGCAGACCGTTGAACTGTTTGAATACGTGGGTCTGGTAAGCCTCCTACACCTTTCTTACAATACTAATACATTGGAGTTTATAAATTACTACACGAGATCTGCTCTAGTGGAATATTATGAGAGTTTTTAGAGCATTTGTGGGAGCCCTGGTTGCTATCATTGATGATGGTTGGACATGGAAAGCTATGAGCTGAGAACCGGTTACTATGCGGGAAGCTCATGTCACCTTAACGACCGCCGTCATGACTCAAGACCGTTCCTTAGGAGCGATAAACACGGCACTCGATGGGCTGGAGAGGTTTCTGCTGTGAAGAACGGTGCGTGTGGCATGGAGGTGGCATATGACTCTAGCATCTCCATATGCTCTCGGACTATAAATTCGACCTGACCTGTCTTGGCGAGATATAAAGTGGCTCACTACCGCAGATTCACAGCACAGACCCAAAACAAAGAGGGCTTTTCTTCTGACGCTAATTGGAATCTATGGAGCTTAAGTGGCTGGCCTTTGTAATGTTCCACCTTGCTGTCAGACTGTCAAAATCATCGTGGCACATTATGAGAAGCCAATCGGGAACTTATCGTAGAGTGATGGTTATCACTGATTCACATACTGTTGTCATAAGTCGGGGTACACTTTCCCATTCCTATATGACTTGCTCCCAACCTATACTTCTAGCTTACATCTATCTCGGATGTTTCTAACCTCCATAGTCCTATAGACTATCAATTGTGGTAGAGACCCCATTTCATGTCAACCCCACCAACCAGTCCTTCAAGACTCTGGCAACCCATGATACCGGCGGCGCCAACCTTGCCATTGATCTGGTACCTCTTGATAGATTCATTGATAAGGTCGATAATATCCTGGTTACCGATATACGCAGCGTTTGCATCTCCGGGCCCCTGAGCACCAAAGGCGCAGGTACCAAACTGGACCAATTGACGCTGGGGGCCTCCAGCACCGACAGTCCACGTTCCACCGCCTGCGATGTTGCTGACGATCTTCTGGCAGTCTTTGACAAGTGGAGAGGCATCAGAGGTGTGGTTTTCGAAAGTCGAGTCACCGCAGTCGTTGATTGAAGCCCGTTTGTCGACTGAAGCCGAAGACTTTGGAGTGGGCGAAGCTGCAGACAGAGTGGCCAAAATCAGGCAAGCAAGGCTTTTGTTGAGAAGCATCTTATTTGAAAATGGGAGGGAAATATGATTCTTTAAGTATTTAAAAACTTGGAAGTTGTTTGAAGTTGCTTGATAATAGAAGAGTGAGTTAATATCTTCTAAGTGATGCGGGAATCTGGCAACCTTATATAGATTTACCGAAGCCGCTTCTTGTACCGTCACACACGAGGAGCTTTTTCAATCGCATATTCATCGTAGATCCATGTCTTGACGGAAGTTCGGCAAGTAGTTGATGCAAAGAAACAAGACAGACGTTACTCCAGCATAGTCTAAAGATAGCATCACAATGCATTATTTCACAATATGACTATTGGTCGGAATAGCCAATCCCAAAAGATTCTACTCAGCCATTATTGTATTTATGTAATAAAATAATACATTATCTATTTCTACGACTTATGAAATAACCTACTTATTGTCTCAGGACTTCAGCTATAAAGCTTTTTAGTAGGCAAAATACTGTTTGTTTATAAGTGTATAATATATTAAGTTGTAGTATTCTAGGTAGCTGCCTTCCCTTGTTCATGCCTCGCATTCAATAGTTTCACGTACTTTTCCTACACGCCCCTTATCCTTATTCTTTCTATTAGCTTTCAGTGTGTTGACTGTACAGGAGAAGCTATTAGTAAATAAGGATCGGGCTACAGGCAATGACGAGAGAGTGTGGATGTCGCGGGGCTGACTGGTGGACGGGCCACCGGCTACGACGGCATACAATGAATGGCTGTGCGGTTCTTCTGGCTATCGTGTTCAACTGTTCCTTCGCTTATCGGTTTCAGCCTTCGCATCCTTCACATCCTTCGCGTATCTGGCCGCATTGTTCACGTATGTCCTTTTCTTTTTCGCATTCTTTGCATCGTCTTGTGCATCATTTGTATCATTTGTATTCGTTACGACTATACTATTTACAACACCAATCGATCTAGCGCAGGGATGTAGCGGATGCCAGCTTATCATTCGAAACATACAAAGCTTTCAGGCCTGTTGATACTCTTCCGATATATGCTTGTCGTTTCAGATAAGCACAAAGATTCCTTTTTTCCAGGGGGATTGCTTCAAGTGTATCAGGCGCCGCATCTCGTTCAACCCAGTCAATCAACAACACCAACGCATCTTCGGGTAAGGTTCCACATATGACGCACAATGTGCCATTCATGGAACAGAAAATAGCCGAAAGTACTCGGCGACTTTCTTATCCCCTGCCTCAACCGCGTTGTAATAATTGATTGGTCTATTGGCAGGGATAATATAATTCGCCAGACTATACACATTGATTATTTTACTGCCTGCTTTGCGGAACTCGAAAGGAGCCAGATCAGTTGTTCCGATGATGGATTTATATTGCCCGGTAGACTTATAGAATAGACATGCAAAGCCTGCTTCATGTAGAAAGCTTTAATAGTGTACTATACTAAATCTAAGATTCACAAAACGTGTCTTCAATCTCTGCAGTCACTCAATCCCGTTAACATTTATATAGTTTGAATGAACTGAAAGGAAGACTTGGATGATTTGGTTGACCTGGATGGAGTGATTGGTTAATGAGGTTCTTGTCTCACAACCTCTGCTCTGCAGACCTCGGTGGAAGACTGCCTTGCGTTGGAGATACTAAGCATGGTCTTTAAATCGGACCTCGGACTAAAAACCTCGGACTCTTTCAACCTGACACTGATCCTTTCGATAGTTTTCCTTGACATGCCGTCATGTAGTTGTTAAATATGCATGTGCCTTGGCCGATGAGTCATTTTTAGCCCTGTCGGCAGCGCCTTACCATTTTATCCTTATACATCTTACAGCGATAGGTTAGATATGCCTTCTTCATTACGACGACATCAGCACTAGTCTGCAAATCATTTCCTTTCCTGGGTCTTGTGCTCCAACATGTGCTGTCAGTTAAAGTAAAGAATGGTATGAATATCGAATAAAACCCCTTTCAATATTTCTTCATCTATACAGAAGTTGACTGTTTGGTGTTCCTTCTTTGAAAATTCGCTTGCGATGATTATCATGGAGCCTGGGTCCAAGACAAAGCCTTTATCATGCTGTGTTTTTCTTACCGGTGTAACTGGGTTCATCGGCGGCACTATCCTCTCTTGTCTGTCAGATGAACATCCCAATGTCCGCGTTAAGGCTTTGATCCGTAAGGAAGAGAATGCGAAAGAACTCCAATCAGTCCATCCAAATCTCATCCCCGTTATTGGCGATCTTTCCTCGCTTTCTCTTCTCACATCTACAGCAGCGGAAGCTGACTTTGTCATCCATTCTGGAGGTGATAACATCCCTGCTGTTTGCGCGATGATAGATGGACTAGCATCCAGCAACACCACTGGGTCGCCTATGCCACGGTTCATCAGCCTAACCGGCCCTCGTAGTCTTATCGACCTCTCGAAACCCATCACTGGAAACCTCCAAGCGAGCAGCCGTCCCTGGAGCGATATCACAGACGCGCATGCAATACTCAACGTTCCCGAAGATCGGATTCACGCTGGTGCTGATCAAGCCATCGTCGCTCACAGTATTGCGAAAGGGGTTGGCACAATGCTGATTTCTCCTGGTCAATTATGGGGCCAGGGCAAAGGTCACCTCAAGAAGGAGAGCAACTCAGCCTTTTATTATGCAGCGGTCAAGAGTCGTGGGCGGGCTTTTGTAATCGGCGAGGGTACCGCAACATGGTCATGGACTTCCATTGGTGATTTGGGAGACGCGATCGTTTTCCTGATGGAACAGGCACTAAAGGGCGACAGACAAGTCGGAGTGAATCAACACGGCTACTACTTTGTCCGTACAGGAGACTTGAGTATGATGGAAAGGGCTCAAGCTGTTAGTCAGCGCTTAGGTCTTGGAGAAGTAGAAAGTATCTCAGTTGATGCCGCAAAAGGAATCCATCCATTTGGCCATATTATGTGGGGTTGTGGTGAAAGAACGAGATCTGATAAGTTGTTTGAGTTAGGCTGGAGGCCAAAAGAGACTGACTGGAGGTCATTGATGGAAGAGGGAGAGGGAGAGAGGGCATGAGGGTAGTAATTCAAAAAGACGATAGTACCGCGTCTGTATTTGACTATATACAAACAGTAACAATTAGATCTATAAGCAAAAAGCACTACTTGATAAATTCTTATGCCCGGCAAGCACTTTTACGATTCCATGCACCGCCGTTATTATCAAGCGCCCAGAATACAGTGCCACCCAAACACTTGCCATCAGCCCATCCCAGCTTCAATGCCAGCGTATCAGCGTCATCGTAACCCATCCACTGATTGTCTCCCCAAGTAGCATACTTCTGCATAGCAGTACTGTCAAGCTCGACCTTGGCGTTGTTAGCTGATATAGCCTTTTTTATATCACTCAGAACCATAACGCCTGTTGGATCTTTGACGCAAGAACCCTCTTCACTGGGCCCTGAAGCATCACAGCCAGCTTTCTTGCAACTGGAGGAGGAGAGGGTATAACCCCGGCCGTATAGGGGGATACCGAGGTTGATAAGTGACGGATCAGTCTTGTTCGCCCACAATGGCATTAGATCGTTGGCGATATCGACTATGCTGGCTTGATAGGTAACAACCTTCTGTGCTGCTCCCGAATCAATCCCCCAGCCGTGGATATCGTAGGCCATGTAGTTGAAGAAGTCAACATATTTAGCCATACCGGCAGGGTTGAAACCTTGTATACTACCCCAATCAGCTGGTAATGCTGCTGAGATGCCATAGTCCTTTCCAAAAGCAGCTCGAAGCTCTCGAACGAGCAAGACAAGGTTCTCTGCATCAGTGGTTGAGGTTGTTGGAAATTCCCAGTCTAGGTCAACACCTTGGAAGGAATTAGTCTCCATGAAAGACTTGAGAGATGAGATGAAGGCGGATCGGGAGCTTGAGGAGGCCACCATAGAAGACCAGGTTTTGGTAGAGAAACTACCACCGCCAATGGCAATCCACGTTTTCAGTGAACTGCTTTGCAGAGCGGTGAACTGTTTATAGTAGGAAACGTCTTTAGAATCGTCAGGGCCCACTGCGAAGGTCTCAGAATCGAATTTGGCAAATGCCAAGATCAGATGTGTTAACCCGTTGGTTTGGATCTGAGAGGGAGTAACCACATCGCAAGACCGGTCCCAAGCCTGCTGTACACGCCAGTATCCAACGCGGCGACCGTTGGTTGCGCTCTTGCCGTCAGAAGAGCAAGAAGGGACTGAAGGTACAGAGCAGCTTCCAAATGCTGACTGACAGCCATCTCCGCAGTATACATCAGTTGTTCCGCAATATCCTGCTGTAGAACAACAAACATTTAAGGGGCAGCTGGCTCCATCGTTGCTGGGACCGCACTGGGCGAAGACAGGCTGGAGTATAGATCCAAGGATCAGGGCCAGACGGCCCACGTTATTGGTGGAGGAAATCAACATAGTTGAATGTACTTGAACTGATAATGAAGAAGCTAATTGCTCGTTAAAAATATTCTTCTTCTTAGGCTTATTATATGCCGTGCTCGGACCTGACTAACCTGGTTCCTGCCTCGGACACTTTTAAGCGTCTAGTCTAAGCCACGACCAACCTGTATCCACATTTAGGGTAATACCGAAGTCTTAATTTCATTTATTTACCCGGCGGCCGAGGACCCAGAGAAACTAAGTTTGGGATCTTTAATTGGTCGCAAAGAAGCTGGGAGTTCAGCCTTGAAGAATGAGAAGCAAGTGCCAATGCGGCATGTAAAAGCTAATTTGCCAGACAGACATTGACTTCAAGTCTAATTGGTGTCCTTTACGGCGTGCTTCGTATTTAAGGTCAACGCACAAGGCCTAGCGCTTACGCGACCTTTCCTTCATAAGTAAGAGTCAGAAATAGATCCACTCGTAGTGGACACATGGTGCGACGGTTAATATAATCACAGCAAAACTTCATGACAAGGCGACCATTTATGGAAGAAAGCTGACACCTTCAACAGCCCTATTCATTTCCAAGCAAAGATGCTAAACGTAGCTGTATGTAAGATCGATTTATGAAATTTTTCTACAGGCGGCTGTGTCAGACCAACTCACCGCCCACGTTCCTTCGCAAGCGGGGACGGGCTGTAGTGGGGTGGGATCAGGGGAATCCTGTCAGATCAGCACGAACCTCGGCGCTTCTGTCTGGGGTCCTTTCCAAGAG
>JAALXK010000239.1:0-34823 GCA_012977745.1 Fusarium anguioides | reverse complement strand
TAGTAATATAACTAACTTATATGAATAATTAATAGTAGCTTCTTTAATTACTAAAAGAAAACTAGCTAAATTTAGTTAAGTTAAAGGTAAAACTATAGTGCATATGGCCACCGGCAATGAGCATTTTGGAGCAATTGAACTTCTGGTTGATGAATGTGCTAAACTCGATAAACGCAACCATGAGAATAGACTGCCTATACACACTGCGGCTTCGAATGGGAACAAGCAAATTCTTCAATTTCTGCTTCATAAAGATAAACATCACGGTGATATCAACGTTGCCAGTCGAGGCGGGTTCACCTTGCTTCACATGGCTGTTACAAGGGGAAATGTTGATGCGACTCCACTTCTGATCGAACGAGGGGCTGATATAAACTTGGCTGATGAAAGAGGATGGCTACCGGTATATACGTCTGTGGCTCAAGGGCATGTAAGATTGTTGGAAGTTCTTCTTGAGAAGGGAGCTGATCCTTATGCTTCAACGTCAGAGGACTTTACACCGTTAAAATTGGCGATTGCAAAAGATCATGGCATGATCGCTGATATTCTAGGAAGCTTGCGATAGATTTGGATCTACTAATTCTTTTCCGAAAGCAATTGAAAACCTACAACGAACTGGAAGCATAAAAACATACCTCGCGTGCTTAGGTTCTCGTCCAAAAAAGTTCTTATCTGTCTCTCGCCTCACATTCAACCCAGAATTGCGGCGTGCTCATGTGAGTGGATAAGAATTTTCCTCCCGCTTGCGCCGCATACATGCATGTAGACCGGCTACTGCAACGTGCAGAGGACTCTCACGACTAGGCATTAGTAATCTAAATATTGGCTGTCGAGGCCGCCCAACGTGGCGCAGTGATGCTGATCAGCGAGAAGTGTATCTAACCTCACAACCTGATCTGACATCCGGCATTAGACCTTTAAAAATGCCGCTCAGAATTACACTGTTGTGTGACGCTAGTTCAGTTATTCTATCTCTAGCTCAGCTATCTCAGTTGGCGAAATAATGCCTAATCCCGCTAGCAAGATGACTACCCACGCTACAAACAATAAAGAGCGCTCTTCTGTGAAAGAAACAAATGACTCAGTGGTGGAAGTCTCGGAACCAATTGTCTACTCAAAGATCATAACACATTCTGCGGAAGCTGGTGACCCCTACTATATTGGTGATGTCTACTCTGAGCAGCCGTCGGCCATCTCTCGTGAATGGGAAATAAATACGTGAGTGCTTTTTATTCAGTCTATGTCTCACAAACTTGGGCGATAATTCTAGTCGACGGAACATAGTATAGCCAGCTGACCGTTCTAAGTACCGAAAGTCCTTACCTCGCACATATCAAATTCCTTTCAACGGCGTGGCCAAACCTTAGATACCTAACCGACTTTATGGAGGTCAGTACTACACCGCTCAGGTGGAAATTCATTCGGGACAATAAGCCAGAGAGACGAGAAAGGTCTCAGAGAACTAATGTTGCTATCATCGACTTTACTTCCTCTGGCAATACGACCTGCAGAAGGTTCACAACGAAAGATGAACTAGAAAACGAGTTGCGTGGTAACGCAAAGTCTACCTCTCAGAAAGCGTCCTTCCGACTATTAATTGTTGAAGACCTTTCTCGCAGCGTCATTGAGACACTCGGCTCTGCATTCGACATTGATCCCGCGGTCTTTCGTGAGCATATTGACGATTACTCGTGGTATAATATTCGAGATAGGTGGATGGACCCTCCGACCTTGAAGGCAAGCACCAAGCATCAGAATTGGACTCAAGTACGCTTTGTCAGGCCAAGATATTTTGAAACCAGAGACTCTTATGAGAAGGCTCGTGTGGAATCAAACCGGTTCAACGTGTTCCGAAGGCCAGATGATGATCAGAATCAGTGGCCCTTTATGGACAAGTACGCCGTTGTTGGCCTGGTACGGACGAAGATCTCAGTTTGGGCCAATAGGAAAGGCAGCTCTCACGATGCAAATACGGGTATGCAAACACCACTTGACTTCTGGATAACGCTAACGAGTTCGGATCACAGCAATAGTATTTGTTGACCCAACTGTCACAGAGGGACACCCTCTTTGGCATGGTTATCGTAATTGGGCTTCAACCCCCGGGATGCATGAGAAAGGCCCACCGCCATCAAGCCCACCACGAAGCTCACTCTTCGAAGATCTGATCTACTGGCTGTTGAAGTACCCTTGGCCTTCATCACTCACACAATCAACCGAATCAATCAGTCTCCAAACTCTTATGCAACCGATTCTCTATCTTACCTGTTCAGAATGGCTCATTATGTGCCAGTATATCAAATCTCGGCTTGGCCAGATTGAATGGGAATTGGCGAATCCTGGCAAGTTCTACAAAGATACAAGCATCATCGATAACTCCCTAACGAGACTTCATACTTGGAGAAGGGTCATACCGCTCTACCGGGAGATGCTCACAGAGACGCTTGAACGTATTGGAACAGTGTCGCCGACCTTAACAGACCCCCAGATTGCGGCCAATGGGAACTTTCCATCCTGTGAGGACATAACGCCTGACCTCAAGAACATACTTGGCCAAGTGAGCGAGCTACAGGATCGGACAGATCGGCTGACATCCATGGTTGTAGCAGCTATATCAATCGACGATTCTCACCGCAGTCTTCAAGAAAGCAGGAACGTGGCGCGACTGACCTGGCTTGCATCTGTTTTTATTCCTTTGTCTTTCATCACAGGTCTGTTTAGTATGCAGGAAGATATTTCCAGGCTAGGATCAACCTTCGGTTGGTACTTTGCGTGTGCGGTGCCAGTAACCATGTTGACATTGTCTGTTGTCATGATCACGAACTCTCGCGAAAAGAGGGAAGAGAAGAAGAAGGAAAAACAAACTTAGTGGATAAATATAGCAGACAACACTAACCTGTCGACTATATTTTGATTGGAGAGCCTCCTGAAATAGATATAAACTATATACTGGGATTTATAAGTATCTTATAATAACTAAAAGATAACCCTAAACTTACTTAGCTTTAGTTTTGCTTTTATCTATATCACTCCCCAACAGAAGCTAAGAGAATACTCTCGGCCTATATAATTCTACTACATAAGGCATATCCGGCAATTTGAAGTCCCGCTATTGTTAAAAGGCTGGCCAGATATAGGTGTGATAGAATACCCAACCGGGTGGTGGGGGAGGCGTTACGTGACACAACGCTGCAAGTTCACAAGTGCCGAGATGCACGTTTGTTAGCGCCCTACATTCACTCTGGCGCCCAACGTGCTCCTTTGTACTGGGGAAATCATCAATATTCGAGTTGTAAGTAAGCCATCGAGAAGGGTTGTTGGAACACTGCTAACTTTAGGTAATTAGCTGGCGTAGTCTGAGATATTACACTGAAAAGCTGTCGGGTTGGGTTTGTTTATTAGAGATACGATTGAATCCCAACTATCGCATGTATTATCTACTTTGATATCATCTAATTCGTCCAAATTCACAGCCGATCCTGACCTAAGTCCCTATCGCACTTCTTGTTTGTGGGAGGTCTATGTTTTTCCACAAGCCACAAGGTTAAAGAACCATATAAAGTCACAAGATACTATGCAGTATTTACGCCCTTATCGCACATGTGATCTTCCTTGCTCTTCTCTTTGCATTCGATGGCCTCCATTATGCTTTCGACAAACGTTTGTCGGGACCGTGATGAGTAACATAGGTCAAATTAGGTAATTTTGAAGATGGGAAGCCAGACAAGGATGATGGTAAATGAAGGTAAATGGAGGTGTCTGTCAGCCTGATTATATATGAGAAGTGTCGTAATAACAGTTGCAGATTCTACGGAATTCTTGGTGCTAACCTCTCTCCCCTCGGCTACCAACTAGCATTGGACCTTCTCAGTCGAATGGGACAATTATTTCAGCATTTCTTCATAGATCAGTCTATTCACAATTACTCCAACTATCACGGGCTAAGTTCATAACATACTTCCACAGGATACATCAAACAAGCTGTCCATTCGCAGCATAGCCAACCTATTCCCTCAATGCTGCCAACTCCTCCTCAGGAACCTGCCCAGTAAACTCTTGCATCTTGGGCAAGTCCTTCAAGCCCTTGGCCGTAGCAGAAACGCATCTTCCCATGGGCGTGCCATATTTGAACATACCCTCGCTTTCAGGGTTGAACCAATTTTTGTCAATAAACTCGCGATCCAGGGTTCCCAGATACAGATGGAAAGAGTCGGACCAGCCTTCAGGCATCTTTCCCTCGAAGCAGAACTCAGGTGACAGTTTGAAGTGATAGCACATTGGGGTTCCACAACGACCGCAGAAGCTTCGTGACATGGCGGAGCCGCACTGAATAGAGTGGAAGAAACGCAGCCAGGTTTTGCTCTCGCCTGACGCAGTAAGGACTTCAGTTGCCGGCACGTAAGGAGGTCGATCCGCATCAGCCTTCTCAGCGTCATAATCCTTAGCCATAGGGTCAACGATGCGACCCGATATAATGTCTGTCTCGGAGGAGGGTGACATGGCAGATACAGTGAGCATAGGTGCTGGAATGTCTGCAAGACCAGGTGCGAGGAATGCGCCGGTAGCTCTGCGGCAATCATTGCAATGGCATGTAATGGACCATGGAAGTTTGATTCCAAAGGCTTGAGGAACCATGGGGTTGAGAGGACGTTGTTCAACGGCTGGAACGGTGATGCGATAGCGGACGGCGCCGCATGAACAGCCGCCGGTGGCGTTGACGGGTTCATTGGGGAGACGCATCGTGTTGTTGATAATGAGTTCACTTGTGGTGTTGTGTATGTTCAAAAGTATGCTTTTCGTTGATTTCGTAGCCTTGATCAAACTTGAACTGATGAGGATATCCAGAACAACAAGAAGAAAATGCGCCTTCAAACTCTACTTAAATATCTGATTAACCGGGGCTGAGGCTATTTACTACGGTGAGGCGCTCTTGGCATTCCACGTCGCTGGATAATTGTTAGACTTGTGCGTGATTATTTCCCCAAGGATCTTAGAGTTATAAAATTGAAGACACCTGGTGATCAGTTCATTCGCTGTCACGTCTCAGTTAGGTTAGCTTACGCTTGGTGTTTTCGTATTGACAGAATTTGAGCCTATTGACTGGATCGCTAATTAAGCGTAGCCACTCAGCTGAAAAAGTATGTATCCACAAAGCGGAATCAATTTCCTCCGTCTGGGCAGTAGAATTATCGTGAAGAAACAAGAGGGACTGGCTGCTAGAAATTCACTACGCCATGATGGGGTCGTGAACCACTCCCTCAATATGCTTATTAAGTGTGAGCTGAGTAGCCTGATTTATATCGTCCTGGTATGCAATGTTGTTACTAAGTCAGTTACCTGAATCATTAATCAATGGAGATGGATATCTTCTCAAAGCAGCATCAGAAGAGCTGCATAAATATTACATAAATTTATGTAAGTTAAGTACTGATTCTCCTTTACGCATGTTTTGACGGCACCTACAGAAATGAACATGACGCAGATTCTCATACCAGTCTACAGTATAATAATCTCCTTGACTTCAGCATTGTCCTTAAACATCTCCAGCCCGCCTTTTCCTACCGGAAATGAATGCCAAGTCCCAACTCTGTAAAATCTGTCCTTGTCATCCGTCGGGTATAGGAACAATCCAAATGCAACTCGGTCGCTGTCGCTTGCGTTGTCCATAGACCTGTCCTTTTGTTCAGACGATATTCCACTAGCCAGTAATAACATAGTAACACTTCGAAGTTTACTTTTATCGATCTTGTTCCACAGGTCCAAGTTTAGATAGTCCCAGTTGGCATGGCAGAAATATTCGTTAGAGATAGTCCATTTCCAAAACAGCTCAGTATTTGCTTCATCATGCTCTGCACATGAAGGCTCATCAAATTCAAAAGGAAATGGAGCTGCGAATCCTCTAATCTGAAGTTCCTGTCCCTTCCAAGACATAAATGAATCTTGATTAAGATCTGAGCGTTTCCATTTCAGGTCAATTGTTTCGTCCCGCAATCGGGGGGGCACTATCGACGTGCCCTCCTGCTCGTATTTACGCGGCTTTGAAAGAGTCGCATCATTGAGGTACTCGTATTCGACATGTCTTTGATGAATCCAACTCCAAGATGGAGCAAAGGTTTGGACCTGATTAAGTAACTCAGTATTGAGGGGCTGGAAGCAGTAGTCCCATGCGAAACCATCATACATACCATGCCGCCAAAGGAGGTATTCGTGAAGCCGACTGCGCCATATACCAGAGCAATACTCATTATCACTCCGAAGTGAATGGAAGCGGTGAGCAAGACCTGCCAATGCTGCGATTCTATCACCATTGTTCGTAAAGTCCCTTCGAGTATAGGAAGAAATAATCGTCTTCCAGGCCGAGTGAAAGCTGTCCTCGGTGAAATTAGATGGAAGAAGTGGAAAGAGGCTCAAAAAGTCCATATTAACAGGTATCTCTTTCTCTCCTTCAGTCATCAGTGACCTCCTACACTGAAGATGAGCGGCCGTAGAATCAAATAGTATTGTTCGTGAGGACAGTGCGGCCTCCTGGAACATCCAGCCTCGTCTTATCCAAGAACCTGAAATAAGGTCTTGGACAAACGGATGGTATGGAACGTCAAAGTACATCTTCCAGATCCATGATCGCTGGTAGCGGATACTATATGTTCCAGTAGATTCGCCCGACAAGGTGCGATATGGCATTGTGACGCTTGGAAAAGAACGATGCAAGAAGCCTCGTTCACAGGACTTGGAGATTACTGGGCAGATCGTGATGTATGCGTTGCCATATATTTCATGCATTTCTTTGGCTTCTTTCTCCCAGTCCTGGCCATTGCCTTGAATGATGCAGAGACTATCGATCCATATAAATGGAATACCGAACTCTCTGGTAGTATAGACAGCATCTCGAAGCAGAGCAGGCATTTCATTCATGGAAATTTCCATTAGATGCTGATCGTAGTTCTCGTCGGTTGTTTTTAGCTGACGGACAGCAGACCCCAGCAGTAACTCAGTGCGGCGTATTTTGGACTACTACCAGCGATTGTGGAACCTTCAATAAGTTTGATGCTGTCCCCACGTACATCGATCAGCCTGGTAGGATAGAATGAAGATGTTCCGTTTGGTTTGCATTCCTCGTGACTCTCATCACACGCCGATATCGCCTTTTTAAGAAACTCCTTTGTTCTTGGTAGTAAAGTATCTGGTGGCGGTCCTGTACGCAGCTTTGCGAAATCTCTAGTTTCATCAGGGAAGCTGGGGTAAAGTTTCAAGTCACCTGACGGGTCTTCAACGGTGAACACAAGGCATGTGTCATTATTGCCTGCTGTATTCAGGTCAGCTATCGGCTCCGCTCATGATAAGTCCTTCTTACGCCAATTGATCCATAGTTCGAAAACTAGCCACCATTTCTGTTCGTCTTCATCACAGGGCATGAGAAAGTACTCACCTCTTTCAAAACTCAACTGTGTTCCCGGAGCAGCATCATAGACACTTTTTATACGGTTGAATTCGGTCTTGTCGAACTCAACTTCGGGCGAGCATAGTGTGTCTCTAAGAAAGGCACAAAAGACGCATCCGTGTTCTGCTGATTTGTTCAACAGAAGAAAGTCGGGAGCCGAGTCGGTGAACTTATACTCTGGAACTGCCGATACACCCTTCTGAAAAATCTCGAGGATGATCTTTTCGGTAAGCTGAGCCTATTTACATCTTTCGCACAGGTTGGTATCCGCAAGGCCCTGAGACTGGGGAAAGCGGGGAAGTTGTGATGGTGTTGCCGAGGTCATCTCCAAGTCAACAACAGCAGAGTGCAGACGACAAAGTTTTGGGCTAGATATGCTCTGTTGTCCTCGCCTTCAGGAACAGTAGACAATTGACTATATCTGGCAATATATCAACGGAGCTTTTGTTATCAGAGGATAAAGGAAATTGAAGTTTTCAGGATTGATCTGGCATTGCTGATCATGACTGTTCGCCAGAGCATGGAGGCCTGATTGCCGCCCAGTTTGGAAGATATTAGGTTCAATAGTCAACGCAGTGAGTGTTCTTAGTGGTGCACGGGTGAAGCGAGTACAACGGTAGTTCTGGCATTAATTCATTCATTGGTTCGCTTCATCTGATAATACCATGAGCTGAATGTTGGACCCACGGATCGACGACTAGGATACCAACCAGCTACTTTATTTAAATACCACTCTTTAATTTGCGTGAGACTCAATTACTGTACAGAGAAGCTAAGTGTGTTTGTTACAGAATAAGAAGGTGGATGAACGGAAACTTGACGGAAATAATGCCAAAATATGCGAGTCCTGAATCCTTGTCATGGTATATGTCGGACAAGAGGAATTAATCATGATGGATAAAAGAAGGAGTCCGATCAAGCTTCTATCACTGTACATAGATAAAAACACCTAAATGATATGATTTAGTGTCCCCCTTGACTGCAAGTGTTGTTCCAGTTTGTGTGTAAAAAGCGGCTTTCTAGTCTCTACCACTTTCTCAAAATGGTGTGCTATGCATCACGGCGACAACAAGGCTTTCACATTGGACAATTAGCTTGGGCAACAAATTACAGGAACAACTGCCAAGGCACTGCCCTGAATTTAGTTCAATTCTTAGTGCTTACATACAGAGTACAACCTCCTCGACATAAAACAATTAGTTAATGCCTCGATTATTGGATTTCTTCGCTTTTATCTTGTCTCAGTACGTACCCTAAAGGTCAAAGACCGAGATAGATTGTACTGGCTCAGCCCTTTCCGCTTTAGTCCTAACGTGATCCCCCCACAAGCTTGAACCCTGTATGAATCACCCATTATCTTATCACGTACTGGTTTAAAGTCTAGTCATTGGTTCACTTTTACATCATATAACGCCACTATGGACTTGAGATCTGAACTCCGTGGCACAGCCTGTCAGCACTGTCGATCCAAACCGTTCTGATAGTTGATGTGCCGCTCGAATAATGGAGGATTTAGAACAAGGCTTAGAACCATGACTAGGTTTCATTAATATGGGAATTGTTTGTCTCATTGCATAGCTACTTAGGTACAGAGTGGCTTTTGGCCAATTACAGTAGGTTATCTACACCATCAGCCCTGTTTGTTATTGATAGTTCTCGGTCTAGTACTTTGGGAATGTACCAAGTGACGTAGTTGACGAAGAGACGCGCTTCTGGTTAAATAGATCAAACATCACCACCAATTCATGAATTTCACTCCAAGCAAGATATCCTCAATTACTAATCAAAATGCATATTATCCCCTTTTGCATCCTTTTGGGTGCCGTCCAAGCCCTACTTGTCCCACCTCCCCCAGGCAAATACGATGTCGCCGTTAAAAACATCCAGCTAATCGACAACAAACGTATCGATGAGCTCGCACCAAAGCCCAACACCAAGCGTCGCATCATGATATCAGCTTATCTCCCTATTGATAAGCAGTACGGCTGCAAGGCTGAGACTGTACCGTATATGCCAAAAAAGACACGCGAATTCTATGGAGATGTTGCAAACAAGGAACTCGGACTCCCAAAAGGCTTCCTCGATCACTTTGAGATGGAGTTTTGCAACATCTCGACAGTCAGCCCTAAGCGGTACCACAAGAAGCAGAAGGAGTTTCCTGTGATGATGTTTTCACCAGGCTCCGATACCGTTCGCTTTGTCTATGGTGGCGTGGCTAGATCACTGGCTAGCCATGGATATATTATCTTGACTATGGATCATACTTACGAAGCCCCTATCGTTGAATTCCCTGATGGCCCTGTCAAGTCTATTGACTGGCCCGATAACATGAACACAACGTATCGCCAACTCGCTGTATGTCTTTGTCTTAATCCTTATTAAATAACCTGGCTAACCAAATTAGGCTCGAACGGCAGATGAATCTTCTGTTATGTCCTCCCTCTGCAACGAAACCTTTACCAAGTCTGTCTTTGGAGATTTCCCCGGCACATTTGACCCTCACAAGATCGCCGCATACGGCCACTCCTTCGGTGGATCAACAGCCGCCACAACCGCCATGAAAGACCGCCGTCTCATTGGAGGTCTCAACCTCGACGGTCCATTCTACGGAGCGGTAGTTGAGAAGGGTTTCCAGCGCACACCTTTCATCTCAGTTGCAAGCTTGGAGAAAAACTTCACAGGAAACTGGCCAACATTTTATAAGCACGTCGATGCCGAAAAGATGGAGCTCTTTATTAACAACACTCAACATTATTCCTTCACTGATCTTCCATTGCTCTTAACCGAGGTTGACCTTCCAGCCGATCTCAAGTCTAAGGTTGAAGGCATGATTGGTACGCTTCCTGCACGAAAGATTGAGAAGATCGTCAATGATATCGCGATTGCATTTATGGACTTTGTGTACTATGGGAAGTCAAAGGGACTTGATACTATTGGCAAGGAGAAGGGTGTTAAGGTTTGGAAGAGCGATTTGTAAGATGAATGTGCACTATTGGATCAACAATCTCTGGACAATCTTTCAGGAAGCCTTGAGATGCGACACCTGTTTTGGGTATTACCCTCTTACCCTTTACGCTTCTAGACAGCTATATAGCTGCTCAATGATTATGCCATCTATTTTATTACAGCTCCTCGGTATGTGTGCCTAGTACCAATCTTAAACAAGAGTAATACGGCTTTTTGGTGTCGTTCCTTGAAGAATACCTTTTGATATCTTTCCCGTATCAACCTTAAAGTATCCCACCCGGTAAAAGAATCCCGAGTCATTATCCTTTCGAATTAGTAGTCCAAACAAGTCAGGTTCTTTCGCTGGAGTATCCCAAGTAATTGGAAAATGCCAAGGCGCTTCCTCTTCCTCCTTAAACCGGCCGTCATAGTGCGGGCAGTAAGTCCAGTGGGAGTCAAAATCACTCTTACATCCCAGATATCCCTCCATTTCAATCTTGCCACTCTTGACTTGCCCGTATGGGTTGTTCTTGTCAGCCAACTCAACCTCAGCGCTCTTGATCTCCACAAGATCAGTTCCTGTCATGAGAAAGTCCAGGGGAGCGAATGGATGAGAGTCGACTTTATATTTACATGTGGCCCAGCTCCACGTGGGCACGCCACCGAGCTTGAAAGTCTCCTGACCAACTGGCTGGATATCCTTTGTTGCGTCAAATGATGTTGGACGACGATGCCAGAGGAGACCCCAAGGTAGATGAGGGCGGAATATTCCAGCTAGATAATCGAATTGCCGCTCATGATTATACACTCGAGCGATTCCCGCTATAGCAACAAGCCTGTCCTTGTCAGGAAACGAAAGTTGTCGCGAGGAGTATTCCTCTATCGCTTCTAGCCACCATTCCAAAGCCTCAGGACTCGGAAGTACAGGTTGAATCTTTTTCATCATGCTAGGTTGAAGTCGCTTGAACCACAGATATCGGTGATGATATGAGTCTATGACTTCGTCTTCAACTGTAGTTAAACTATAACAAGACCAAGAGACACGATGTTGTGAAAAATGCAAGGTACATCTTGGAAGAAGTCGTTCCTGCAAGACCCAGCCCCGTGATGAAAGAGGTGTATGCAGGACTGTAGATCTCTCGAATGAACCTTTGATAACGAGACGATAAGCCTGGGCAGGTATAAAAGGATTTTGCTCAACGTCTTTACCATATCTCTCGAATGGTTCATCCCCCTTGTTCAACCAATCTTCTCGCACTTTAGTCCAAGAGTCGCCTGTTGGTGGGAATATCAATGGAGCCCCTAAATATCGATTGACGAAAAGGCCTTGATTAGGGTTGCGCGAATGTTCTGCAGCTATGTTGAGAGTGCAAAATGTATAGATAGTAGACATTTCTCGTGCGTGAAATACCCAGTCTTGCTGATTATCTCCGGATTGAATGATACAGACGCTGTCAATCCAGATATATCGGATGTTAAGTTTGCGGCATAGCGTGATTGATTCGCGGAAAATAAGAGGTAAGTCGCTGAGCGGAATTTCTGAATTCAAAGCTTTTTTTTCGTTGTCTGAGGTCAATGTGAAGAACTTGTCTTTTCCCCAACAATAACTTAGAGTTGCATATTCCAGGCTTTCGATATTCTCCCCACGAACAAGATGCATCCGTCCATCGTCAATAGAGCAGTCAATCAAGCGTCTTGGGCGCCATGACGTTGATTCGGGTCTTTCTGCTTGCGAAAGAGCTAGCGCTGCATCGTGGCACTCGGAATGGAGTGTTTTACAGTCTTCCAATTGCACTCTTGCAAATTTCAGCGCGTCTTCATCTCCTGTATTTGATAGGTCTTCAGGGACATGGAGGCCAGTATCATGAACTTTGCTTATATCGCCTTGCTTCAAGTCTTCTTTTGCAGCCTCAAGACATTTGAGATAGTCTTGAATATCATGCGAGTCCTCTGCGGGCTCGAAACGTACGGACAAGGGAGCGTATAAAACACCAACTGAGAGCTCAGGTCCAGCTTGGTACCAACGGTATTCAAGTGGTAATTCGTCTTCCTGTCTTGTTTTAAAGAAAAAAAGAAGTTCGTAGCAGATATAACATCCATTGTTGCTGGTCTTTTCGAGATCGTTGAAGGTTTTATGGTGATTCCCTTGTTCAGATCCGAGGAACATGGAAAAGCACAAAGTACAAAGCATTATTGACTCGCTCTTGTGCAGATAGCTACAAATATCAGCAAAGGTAAAAGGTAGAAGTTGTAAAAACAGAAAGGCAAGATTAAGTACTGGGGTGGTCAGCAAGATATTTAAAACTATATGGTTGAATATGCCGCTACTACCGGGTTGGCAGGTCAGACACAGAATTGCAACTTATGCCCTATTATGGTACTCTATAAATAGATCTGTTCCTCGATGTTACCTTGCAATTGCCGAGGTGTTCTCTCGTCTAATCATACGATCTTGGTTATCATCCAGGGATTTTAGTCGTCAATGCACATTAATTTTAAGCAGTGGGTCCCAATATTATCTGCATGTTAAAGGATACGCTCGAACCAACAGCATCTTTGCTTATGCCGCCCAACGACAACATCCATACGGCTTCAAGATGCTGTCACGACTCACTGAATCTCGTGAGGAGATTAAATAGAATGGTAAAGAAGTTATAGAGGATAATGATTCCTTCGGCTCTCCAGCCTTATCGGCTAAGTGACCCCCCCCATACCCGGGGTCTCCACTACCCGGGATTAATATTAACTAAAATATAAGTGTATCTTTGACCGCCCCTAAAATCAAGAAATTTACTATGGCGTGAATTGTCTCTTCTGATCTTTGGCGTAAATCTTTCAATATGGCCATAGTCAACTATCTTAGCCTGTCCTTGCTGGCGGGCTTTTCCCTCCTTGCCGCAGTAGTCTACATCTCAGTAACAGCCCTCATATCCCCTCTTCGTCGTCTCCCTGGCCCCTGGTACACTCATTTCACTCATCTCGTTCTTAAATGGCACATCTTGGCTGGAAGACGCATTCACTACGTGCACTACCTACATCAACGCTATGGCCCCGTCGTTCGTGTATCGCCATACGAGGTCGTCGTGAGTGATCTGGAAGCTTTCTCCAAGATCCACAAGATCGGCGCTGGTTTTATCAAATCTGCCTGGTATGATGGAGTTACCCCTCAGCGAGAGCCCGGTATTTTTGTCATGCGTGATCCTCATCAACATGCCGCTCGTCGACGGTTATTTGCTCGTGCTTTCAGTATCAGCTCGCTTTTGACGAATTGGGAGCCTGAGATCAGACAGAAGACTCAACTTGCTGTCAAACAGATCAAGCAAGAGGCTCAAGGGACTGGAGCTGATGTGTTCAAGTGGTGGACACTCATGGCAACGGATGTGATTGCGCATCTTTCGTTCGGAGAATCTTTTCGTATGCTGGAACAGGGCAAGGTATACAAACTTTGTTCCGACAGTTGTACTAGCTGATATATGACTTAGCAAACGCCCTACATCGATGCTATTCAAGATACGCTACTATGCAGCGCTATCCGCAACGAGCTATCTTTATTCTACCCCCTCATTCGATGTTTTCCTTCCAAAAGACTCAAAGCAATTTTAAACGCTGACAAGGTTGTCTATGAACATGGTTCTGTGGCAGTCAGAAACATGCAAAGCGCTGGTGATGGTCTCAGCAAGGTCAACTTGTTCAGCCAAATGCTTGCAGAGTCTGAAGGTCAAGAGAAGACAAACCTCTCAACATCAAGTGTGCAGACAGAAGCGGGTAATCTTATCATTGCTGGATCAGATACGACTGCTGTTACACTGACGTATCTGATATGGGCTGTTCTGAAGCATCCGCAATTACAAGCTGAGCTGGAACAGGAAATCTCAGGATTCGGTGACGAGCTGACGTTTGATGAACTTAAGAATGCTCCTCTTCTGAATAGTGTTATTGAAGAAACGCTTCGTTTATATGGTGCTGCGCCAGGAGCTCTTCCACGTGTTGTCCCCGGAAAGGGCGCTGATATCTGTGGTCATTATCTCCCTGGCGGCACTGTTGTTAGCACTCAGGCATTTACAATTCACCGCGACGAAAGAATATTTGATGATGCTGAAAGGTATGTTTCATTGCCTTGAATTGATTGCTCTGCTAACTCTATCAATAGATTTAATGGCTACAGATTTGTGGATAAGTCCAAGTTAACATCTGCACAAAAGACAGCTATGTCTCCATTTGGAGCTGGATCTCGAATTTGCATTGGTTTACACTTGGCTTGGATGGAATTGCGACTTGGCGCTGCACTATTCTTCCGCGAATGCCGGGGTGCGAGGTTGGGGTCTGAAATGACAGATGAGATGATGGAGTTGGAGAATAGGTTCTTGATTGTGCCAAAGGGTCACAAGTGTATGATTGAGTTATAAGTGACGATGCCGCCTACGTACATGGCGCAGGACATCGGGGAATATATGATGAATAGCGCTTGTAAACGGTTTTCAGCCATATTTCGGGATCTAACATGTGTCGTATCTAGACCTATCATATGCTTAGTCCTGGTTAAGCATATCCGAGCCGCTCAGCTAGCATGCCTAAATCCAGTTAGACTCTCACTAAAAATCAATAGTCTTCAATAGTCGCCAATAGTCTATGCAGCTGGAAGTTGTCAAATTACGCCCCTATTTATTTTCCTTAAAAGATAGCATTTCCGTATCCCATTTCTATCTCTAGTTTATTCTCTTCCCTTACCACCCACATTCATTATTCCCGTTGGCATTTGTACCACGTCCATTCGTTTTCACGATGCGCTTTTCACTTCAGTCTCTCGTTATCTGCCTTGTCTCTTCGCAGGCACATCTCGCTCTTGCGGGACCCTGCAAGCCCTTAAAGAGTACCTCCATCGGTGCGACTACCACTGCCACCAGCGATGAAGCATCCACGGCTACCACTGTAAATGAAGACTCTACTACTACTGTCACTTCGAGCGACGAGGCTACTGCTACCACTCTTTCTGATCTTTTCACTACCATCACGCTCAGTGAGGGATCAACCACGACGACACTGGCTGCTGAGTCGACTACCACTACAATTGCTGGCATAACGACCACTCTTGCGACCACTCTTGTCGAGACTACATCTGCTCCTGCTGAGACTATCACCACCACCGAGGCTGAACAGTCAACCACCACTACAGAAAGCGCTCCTGTCATCACAACTCTTGCTGCCGTTTTTGAAGACGGAACAACAGCCAAGATGTATATGCCCAACAACGTCCAGGGCGGCGGCCACATCACATCCTCATCCACAGACGCAACCCTTGGAAACTTTGCCCTCGAGGCTGGTACCAACCGCCTTTACGCTACTCTACCCGACGGCTCTAAGCTCTACTGCTCTACTGTTATCCCCAATGATCCTACCTACGGCTTGATGTTCGATACGGCAGAAAACATAGAGGAGTATCCCGCTATTTACAACTATGTCACATGCACTGAGGACTCTGATCGCCTCCTTGACTGTGTGTCTGAAAAAGAAACCACGACGATCTATTGGTTCCGTGATAGCTCTAATAATTTCTTTGGAATCGAATCCCTGGACAATATTTCTTGGCCAGTCGTTAGACTGAGGCTTGGTAACTGAACAGCACAATAAATAGCAAGTGGGTTGATTGCTGAGTAGTTGAAGAATGGAGAGGTAGGGGTGAAAGATAAGGATAGGAAGAGTTTGTGTTCTCGACTGCAGTGATGGTAGCATTATAATGGAGTAAATACTTTAGTTCGATGTAGATAATTACGGAATACTTATACTCTTGGCATTCTCTAGCCAGATGTAGAGTTTGACTATCACTTCGATATGGAGCCTGTGGACTTTATTCTAAGAGCCTCGAGAAAGGCATTGGCGTTGAGATCAATTGAGACTATATGGTGTGCTGTTGGGAACAGTTGTATGGGCCTAACAAAAGGTCGAGACAGGAATCTAAGACCTTTCACTTTCATCGAGCGTGCGTTCAATGCCAGGATGAGCTTCCTCTTCCACATATGTTATCCTCTTAAGAGCACCGAGCAGTCCTAGAGTCCGAATCATAAACACATGGGTTACCATCACGAGGACACTATATGCTAAAGTCAGGAAAGTTCCAAATAAACCAGCGGTGGTTGGAATACCTACTCTTCGGCTCGCGTCACATGGAGTGGCACCATCACGGGAACCAGTTCTCCAGATACATCGTTGGTTGGATGTAACGCCACGCTACGTTATATAAGCAGGCAGTCTTGGTCAAAAGCAGGAACGGATTGAAGATAACTTACGCCATTATACTGGTCGGCGTATACGCTGCTGGCAGCGACAATACCCAGGAAAAGGACTGAGATCTTCATGCTGGTGAAACAGGCTTGTTGCAAGTAATGGAAAGAGCTTGGTATTCAAGAGCACTAAGAAAAAAAGGTATTTAGAACCGAGAATAACGATACTCATATAGATAAATATCATATGACTAATCCTGGTTAAGCATATCTGAGCTGCTCCGCTAGCATACCCAAAGCCAGTAAGACTCTCGCTAAAAATCAACAGTCGTCAATAGTCGCCAATAACCTATGCCATCGATTCGTTTCAGTAGGCTAATCCGCCAACGCCTCAGGGAGCCATCCATCCGTGTAACATCGTGGGTTCTGAGTTAGCTGCTGGCGAAGGAGTTTTTCTAGATGGCTTATTGCCTCCTGTTTGATGCAAATTGATTGTAGTGAAGTCTTGGGAAATCTGCTGAAGAGATTGTTCCTCAAAGTGCCCTCCTGCTTGCCTGAGTCTCGAGCCAATGCCGTGATTTCTTGCATTAAGTGGTTTGCAAGCTGTTGATACTATAAACTGAGTAGTATTATTATCCTCAGCTTCGTCGTTAAGATTATCAAGTGACAGTTTATCATGTGATGATATAGCGGTTTGCGAGCCAGCGGCATATTGAAGCTGAATCTGATTGATATGCTGAGAAAGCTGAAGGCAAATCTGAAGGCCTTTTTCAATACTGGTACGATCATTCTCTAGACATTTAATCGTTGCTTTATCTAGTTCAGGACTGGCAATCGCCTGGCAAGAAAAAGCTTCAAGCTTCTGCTTTATATCTGCAAGGTATGTCTCTAAGTTAAGTGTTGCTGTCTCGATTAGTTCTTGGTAAGATTCTATGACTTCGATAGTGACAGTAGATGTGCGGCTGGATAAGGCAGACAGATCAGCATGATGGCTTATAATTAAGATGCGGATACTTACAGGCTCGCAAAACTGAGAATGCCGGTGATGATAGACTTATATCCAACAAGCTGCTGTCTGAAGCCTTCAATTCCATGGCCGCCCCGGTACGTGAGCTTGGCCCAATTCAGAAAGCTAGCTAGATTTCGGCCAGACCGCGTACCGCAGCAGGCTCTCAGTCCCCGCTCAAAATCATCGCATGAACGGGTGCATTGCTCTAACATAACTTTAAGGGCCGAAAGGTCCACTTCAACATTACTGCCAAGTGCCCAGGAGAGTTTTTGGAGTACTGCACTTAACTCTTTTAAGTCTGAAAGAAGTTCCCTAACCTGACGTGGGAGGTATCCAAAGCTTTCAATAGCCTCTTGAACCTTGGCGATAGATTGATGTGCGAACGTCGCCAATGTAAGACAGGATCCAAGGTCAATAACTTCAGCCATTGGTTGTTCATCTTGCTGCGGCATCCATACGAGGTCAAAGCCAAGGCGAGCTTGAATATCTCTGAAAACTTCCCCAGCTGGAACAAGGTAAGCGATGCTAGTTCCAGGACCACCAGCAACTACATGACCATATAAACGGCCATCGAATTTACCGACAACTGCGGTTCCGCAATCTCCGTCATATAAAGGCCTAGCTAGTCGTACTGGGTAAACTTGTTGAAAGGTGAGTTGCCCAGGAAGTCGAATATAGGATGGTGTAGCGGTGAGTTGGCCTTCGACTAAGCAATGTGGCGAAGTCGTAGCAACGATGCTGATGTCATCTAACCCTATCTCCCCAATACCCGAGACGAGAGAGCCTGCAATCCAGGATGATTTGTCAAGATTTTCTACCGTCCTTGAGGTCTCGATGAGAGCGTAGTCCAGCGATGGACTGGTTCCTACCAGGGAGCTGAAGATCAATCTCCCAAAAAATTGAAGCCGAGAGACATCAAGCTCACCAAAATTCAGACTGTCGTCGGTGGACTCGACACTCAGCAGTGAATCATGTACACTGCTCACATGATCGCTTGAAGGACTTTCAGATCTTGAACTTAAGTGTTTCCCACCAGAAAAAACATCGAGGCTGGCAACGAATGATGCTTTGTCGGAATCAGTCTCTCCTGGGGTGACACTTCCTCTGCTTGTCATCTCGTCATGCTGGGCTTCGTCGTCCCCCTCGACGTCACTCATGCCATCAAAATCACAGTCGTCTTGAGCAATTTGCTGGCCGGATAAATGGTCGGGCTCCCTGGTGTGCCGGAATGCGTGTGCAACAGTCAGCTGGTAGCATTTGCCATCTTTTAATATGATTGGACCGGTTGTGGCTGGTCGTAAGGAGAAGTCAATGGGGTTAACGATGAAAATTCGCTTTCCCACCGCAGGTTCTGGTGCGTCGGCCAAGACTGTTCCATCGATATCACAGCCCAGAGGGATAAGAGCCTCTATTGCCTCTCGAGATAGCTCTCTTATAACATGGCGGTCGGGCAATACCGAAACGTCCCCAAGTCCTATGCCAGGGTATTTGTCCATAATCTTACTGTCTTTGATCAATTTCCTGATGTACTTGCGCGTTTTTGAATCCGTGGAGCAAATGAGAAGCTTTGGTGCTGCGGTCTCTTCGTTATGGCCAACCATATAGATAGACCACGATACGATATCGGTAGGAGGAATGCTGGAAGTCTCAAGGCAATCTTTGACGTCAGGGCTCAGTTGCTCGAATGCCTGACGAGCTGGACCAGTTGCTTCCCAACAGCGATACCGGCCATCACGCAAGTATCCGACGAATGGACCTATGGAGTCTTCGGGATTATTCCATCTGTCCGCTTGTAGCCCCAGGATTTTAGAGAATGGCATCTTTCATCGTTTGCGACAGAAGATGGCGGGGTGTTAAAAAAGGCGGATAGAAAATTCAGAGAAATCAACGCGAGACTACTCTTTCAGTAGGAAAGAGCCCATGTCCGTCTTCAATACCAGCTGATCTTACCCCGCATATTATGGAGCAACAAACGAGGGTGCCTATGGTGGCGGTGCAGCATTTCATACGGAGGCCTGAACCCCGCCATCCCCATATTCCAACCCTAAGCACGATGAACCACTGATGTAGGTGGGAAAATAGGGTTTGAGGGGCCGGGACATTCTTTTATGCTGTCCAATGATACCAAAGGAGTAAGTCTTTGGAACTTGCGTCGACAACAATGTGTCGGAATAGTTAGAGGTTCCCCCTTCTTTTCAGGATCGCATCTCAGAATTCTCGATGGAACTACACAGGATATTAAGCTCTCGGTGAGTTCTCATCTTGCAAATAGTGACAATAAACTCATTTATTCTATAAGAATACACCCAGAATAACTGCGCAGTTCAAAGATACATTATTTCTCAAAATTTAGCTAGGCGATACATGTCGCTCAGGGCGGCTGAATGGAAGAATGGATGACAACCTATACATATTAATCGTTCCAGAAACAAGCGCAAACTGCTTTTTAAGCGGACAAAGAGATCATTATGGGTTAAAGGCCTTGTAAACTTGCAGAGCCCCCTCCACAGACTGCACCAGTCCGAAGAATACTGTCAAAAGAAAAACGAGAATGGCCACCCAAAACGTATACCACTGAACCCCATTCCTTCGATCGTGCCACCATTGCCGAAGACTACTTGGTCGAGTTTCGTCGAATACTTCTTTCAAGATAACCAAGCGATCGTGCCAGAAGCTGAACTTCTCGATTTGCCGTTTATCTGCATCTAGTTGTCCAATCTCAGTTAACTGAGTATCGAGACCCCACAACGACGCTTGGGTTTGGTACCAAGCTCTAGTCTCCATATCCCACCTAGGAAACAGCAGGGCCATCGTGTTCAGGGTCTCGTCAATAAACTGCCGTGAAAAGAGTGTTGTGTCGCTATAACCTGCGTCAAAATCACAGCTCTCTCTGTCGGGGGTGGCTGTAACTAACATTTGTTGGCGCTTCAAAAAGGAAGCATGATGAAATACTGCCACTGCTTGGTCGTCCTTCAGTAGGCGGAGATGGTCAGCAAGGTTGGTGGTCCAAACAACTTTTATGCCCGCGATTTTGCCTAGGTTATTGGCGTTGAACATTTTGTCAAGCTTTACTTTACTATCTCCAAGCACTGGCTTGCTTTCGAACCGCTCTGTAATGAAATCTTTCAGGCTGCCCGTGGCCCACTCTATCGGTCTAGATCCTGAAAACGCATATGGAAGATTACCAAATTCGACCATGAGTAGGAGGCGAGCTGCAAGATCAATAGAGTGGTCGCAACGAGCTTCACTACCCGGAAGAGTGCAGGAGAGCAACAACTGGCAGCGTATTTCTTCGCGTGTCCGGGATCTTCTCAATAGTTGCACAATCGCCATGATATCTTCATGTGTTAACAAAGGTGTATGACTCCCACCATCGTGAAGAGCAATCAGCTCGCATTGTTTAATGTAGTACTTGAAGTAAAATTTAAGGTCGGGCTGAACTTCTGAACCAGGTGTATCCCACAAAGCAACGGCTATCGCCTTCTTGGCCTCGCCAGAAAGAGCAGTACGGATAAGTGTTCGGTTGTGCATGGCGATGAAGCTGGAGGATCATTAATTTGGTCGCTATGCGGGGGAGTTGTATTTATGGAATTGTAGCCTGGTGAGGCTGTGCTCGGCATGGTGTATCAGCAGGCAGACTGTAAGGCTCTGGTCCTTTCATGCTAAATTCGATCGGATACATGTGAGATTCGACCATTTTCCCGTAGTATACGCTCATTTGATCGCTGAGAATGAATTTGGGGTTCACATTGTACAGCTCGGGCATGGTTCATATGCCGACGGCGTCGACTCTCAGGATGACCAAGTTCTCGTCATGGCAACTAATGAGGCTGCGGCGGTCGTCGGACGGCCCCCTCATTCACGGCAGGGTCCATCATCCTTCCCGCTGTGTGGCTACCACACAGCTGTGATTAATCCAAAATAGCGTGTCAGTTCTTGATTGGCTTAATGGATGCTTGCGAGTCTGGTCATGCTATATACCAACGCTATTTTTGCTTACACTGATGGGCAAAAGGTAGGTACTCATTACTTATGTGGGGCTCCCGCGAATGCGTGTTTGTCAAGGATTGGCTCGTTGGCGATGTATAGAGCTGGCAATTTCAGACTGCTCAGTGGCTGTGTCTGAAGTCCATTCAAGTCAGTCTTGGCAGCTCGCTACAACCAACGGATGCAACACAATGAGCATAGCCTCATGCTCTCCAGACAATATACCGTAAAGCCGTCATAAGTTCTGAAAAGAGGATACATATTTCTTTCACATCCGTTGTCCCTACCGTTACCGGAAGTACCCTCAAGCAGACACAACAGATCAACTCCTCAGTTAATTAAAAGGGGCGGCAGACCGTCATAGCTGATTACTATCGAAGACGATCACAAGAATAAGAGCAGAAGGAATGTATCCTTCTGTGTCTCAAGCGCAGCAGAAGGTACTACGCCATGGATATACCAGTTAAGTCAGACGATCCGACACTTGGACTCGATAAACTACGCAAAGAGTCAAGGCGATGGCGGAAGCGATATTCTTTATACTCTGCCATGGAAGTTTAATAAATCAGAGTAATTACTTCCACATGCCAACTGGCGCAGATGGCTGATGCAAGCGTAACCTAGGTGCGGCTGATGAAGGTCGATTGACCAGCGAGCAGGCTACCGCAAATCCGAGTATCCGTTTTATATGTCGATTGCGACGGCCAAATTTCGCAGTTGAACAGGGCTATTGATGTAGAAGCGGATGGCATTGAACGGTAGGAATGCGGAATAGGTGTGAATGGAGAATCTCACGATGAGGATTGTGGAGTCGATTGCCCAGAAGCTGCCTACAACAACTTGAACGGCCCTTACTGCAAAGCTAACTAAATGCGAAGGCTCTCGCAACAACGATTGGACTATGAATGGCTGCCATCAATGCTCAAATACTACTGGCAGAACGTTGTTGACAGAGACGGTTTGGCCTTTTTGAGAAGAGTTGGATTTGTCCATTCATACGAGTGACTGAAAAACACCCCAAACTTCAGACATAACTCTCATGTTTTACCTTAACCATAGAGAACTACAATAAAACACATGTAGCATGCTGTCGATCCTTATGGCAAAACAGTACTGGTATTCTTGCTAGTTGAGGGTTGGCATATTTGGCACCTGCTAATATTGATTGGTTTCGGCCTTTTAAGTAGCCTATGCATCATTGCTATTGCCGCAGTTTTGACCCGGAGCCTTGAGAGTGCGTTGGCCGCGTGAAGTTACGCATGCGGGCCTGCTGGATGTTTGATTGAGGTCTTCGCCTTTCTTAGCGCCGTACTGTAAGCTCATAGGACTTCAAAAACATCTTCAAAAGATAGGTAGACGATGGTACTTAGCTCAGATGAAGCCTTCTCTGTTATATGTTGGACTATGATACCGGGTACAGTGTATGTACTCCAATCACTGGATAGCAAATTGTTAGAGCTCTCCCACTCGTTAATAAAGGTCAGCCCAAGTCGCGGATAAGGGAACTTGATGGGATTTTGATGCCCATTTCGAAAAAGCCCGACATACCACGCTATTAAAGTCTATTGTTTACTTCAGTAGAGTCGCTATCCGCCGCTGTTGTTCAGCTGGTGTACCGGTGATGAAGTTCTCTTAAGGACCAGGTAGGCGTGTATATCACACCCCATCCTTATCATTATGATTTGGGGACGAGAAGCGAGCATGGTGTTGTAAAGGATCTTATAGGATGTATTTAATCAACTTGAAGCATCAGTGAATTGTTACTTTCCTGACAGGTATCCAGTAGAAGCATATCCCGTGAAAGAGTCAGTGACTCACACTACTGACCTGAAAGGCTGTCTATTTCCGGCACTCATCAACTGACGTGATCCAGATTGTGTCCTTTCACGGCAACATTACATATTTCTATTCATGTAAACAACAATTAAAGCACATGAAATCAGATCTTGGTTATTAGGTCAGTCTCACTGACTCAAATAGAGTCATCCATGTACAGTCCCTCTTCCGCTGACGTTGCTGTTGGGCGTTCTCTCAGATCACACCATCTCACAACTTGACCACCCTTCTCCATCAAACAATCCATATGTAAACTTGACCAGAAAATTCAACAACATATCTCCTCCTGCTAGGCCTAAGCCTCCTCATCCCTATCCCAAGCCGGACCCTCCTCCCCCTCGACCTGTCTATCCAAAGCCTTATGGCTCAATGTATTGCAAAGAACGATCCCCGATGACAATATGCAGTGCTTGCACTGCTTACTATGAACCTAGTGTATTTGACTTGAGTGTTAAGAAGAGGCCGGGTCACTGGCCTCCAGATGGATTCCAGTAGCTGGTAGCCTAGATAGTTTTATGGAACAGTTTCAGAAACCCTCTAAGATCAAATTTTTGTATATCAATCTTGCTACATAACTGATGTACTGACATATTGCCTTCGAGAGTCAAGGTTCTGAGGTACCCAGTCAGCTAGGATTGCTGACCCCAAATATGCCTCAACCAATAGATTACTAGAAACGAGGGATTTGATTCTCCAAGTTCTTCGTGTCATCCGAATTGAAATCTCGTTTCCGTTGATTAAATGCGGATTCGAAACTCACACATGGACCATTCAAAATCACCCCCCCTCTAACCCCCGCTTGTCTCATCTCCGGTGTCTCAAAGGAGTCAAAGCGCAATTTCTCAACGTCGTCAATAAGTTCATGAACTTCTGGCCTACGATCAGGATCAACCTGAAGGCATCTAACGACTATGTCCCAAAGTACTTGAGGGACTTGATCATTACCTGCCTTCGCCCACCTGATCTTCAGTATCTCAGCCATTAGACATCCAACGGCGAAAATATCGGATTTGAAGCTATACTGGCGGCGCAAAATTACCTCTGGAGCCCGGTAGTCAAAATTTCCGTATACGTTTGGCGTAGACCAGACTCGGTCTTTTATGTCTTTGCCTTGTCCAAAATCAATAATGACAAGTTCAGGGTACTCAGAGTCGAACGGATCATTACCGCAGGGAACGTAATGAATCATGACGTTTCCCATGTGTATGTCGCTAATATCCCAATGAGTATCAGCGTTCCTAAACTGACCATAAACCATGAAACTTAATACTTACCGGTGCAGGATTTGATGCTCATGAATTTTTTCAAGGCTACTGGCGGCATCTCTGAAAAGTTCTGTCACTACGTCCCAATCTTTTTCATTGCCCAGAAGTACTTCATCCAGAAACGCCGACACACTCTTTGCCTTCTCGAAGACTAGAAAAGTCTCATTTGATTCGGGATTAATTGTGACCCCATCAAATCGTATGGAAGCTATAGACGTATCCGTGAGCGTGACGATGCTATGCTTCAGCTTGCATGCAAAAAAAGGTCAGCGGATACCTGGACACGAGCTGAAAATATTTGAAAGAAACATACCTCACGTTTCTTGAGCTCCCGATCTGGGTGTTCAGGCCCCCACACCAGTTTCAGAGCGACTGGCATGACTTCTTCGTCGGGATTCTGAAGTCTTGCTCCTTGTGGAATGTGCCACTCTGCAAAATGAATAGCTCCGCTGTGTCCAGTGTCGTCTGTTTCCCCGGAAAAGCTGATGTCCTGGAATGGGATGATCTCAACGAGGCCATCGTAGGTTTCAAGTCGGGAATCATGCAGGCCAATGACTTGCAAAACGCTTCCAAGCGTTTGGAGATGATTCTGTCGAACTGCATCAGTGATCAATCTAAAGTACTTGCGGGCAGTATCTAAGCCGAAGGTTTTCTTGAGTTCTCGAAATTTTATTCCTGGGCGGGTTTGCAGCAAGTAGCTCTGATTCTTTGCAGGATCAAACGTAAACCCGCAATCATTCTTTGGAACCAAATGTTAATAGCCATATACAACAAAATGTGACTAAAAGCGATACCAGCTTACCCAAGCAATAGATAGGTTATTTCTAGACTTGCAAAGCTGATTCTCGTCTATTTTTGTCGCTTCAAAAATGATGCCATTCTGGTCACGGTATCCTGGAAATTCGAACTTGGCCTCGGTGCAGTATTTGAATACCTCCTCCTCGGTAAAGAGATGATGATCCTGCGGACAGGTCTTTCTTGGTAGCCATGATGCCACTGGATTCTGGTCGAGGTCACCTTCTACATGTAACTCTGAAATCGGGATGTACTCCAACTCGTCAAGGAAACTATACAATCCCTGAAAATTGAACAGTCAAAAATAACACACCAAATAGCTCTATTAAGACCTGAACCTACTGGATGAAGGCTTGCCAGTTCCACTGGAAGATCTGTTTGCGATTGCCGACAGTATGAGGCGAATGTGCGAATCATGGAATACACATCGAATTCGGGATATTCGTGCACCATGTCCATGCCGATAACCTCAGGACCCTCATCGCTCTTCTCACTAATCGAATGTGCCTCTCCGACATCTTGTGAAGGGTATGCTGGCGAAATCCACTGCGCTAGCTCTTCCAGGTCCTGGTCATCAGTGGAGCAGTGCAGACTGCGCAGTCGGGGATGATTGGTTTTGATGAACCAGGAGAACCCCCAAATGGATTGCCAATCTTGGTTATCGTTCTCCGTAAGCTGGATGCAGTCCGAGGAGATGAAAGGGAGTTGTTGTTGAGAGATGAGCGGCTGTAGGTGCTGATTGGTATCGAGGAATTGTCTCGTTCTGGAGTGGCAGCTATAGTTGTCTCGAGGTGTGCCTGTCTGAGTTCGTGACGAAAGCTTATTTCTCAGAACTTGCCACGTTCGATGAGGGTCCCTCTGATGAATGGCATTTTCTTCTTCATCCAGATCATTACAAGAACCTCTCAGCTCCCTTAAAACCTGGGTGGCCCAGCTCCAATTGTTTCGAACCCACTGTTGGTTAAAAGGTGTTTCTTGGGGGTAAAGCGCGCTCAGCTCTTCGGAAAAGGTCTCTTTTGTTTCCCGTATCAGCGCCTTCTCCCAAGGACTGAGAGATATTTCGACTCGCAAGGTGGCCATTAGTGGCAGACTGGAAGCATCTTAGAAAGCATTCCAATGGTGCAAGATCAAGGATGAAAACTGCAGACAAATCTTAGGCAATGTCATGCTTATTCTCACATATTGGTCAGCTTCCCCGCGCATGTGGTCATGACATCGTTGGGCAGCGACAAAAGTGCACAATTGGGCAGCTTTCAAGACGTCAGTACAAGACTGAACCCCGCCTGCTTCGGAGTCATTCAGTACAGCCTAGTTTGCTTAGGCTGGTCATCATACTCGAACTGTCGCGAGATTCCTCTCTCCAGCTTCACAATCATGGCCCAGTCACAAATCTTGGGCAATAGCCTTTCACTCTTCAGTGCTGGCGTTGATCTGCTCGACATGCCTAATATCCTCACAAGTCTTTCATCGAGCGTTCAGAAAATCTCAGAGCAGCGGCACGAGGGCAAGAAGAGATGCGAGGAGTTGTATTTCGATGCCATAACTCTTATCAGCATGTTGGAACACCCCAACAGAACTCAGAACGACATACAAGTGAAAAAAGTGAAAGATTTGATCTTACAAATCCAAACTTGTCTCACCAAGTTCGCAAAGGCGAATTGGCTCGATGACGCGGTTGAAGCCCTGTTCAAAAAAGAATACTTGGAACTAAAATACAGTTATGATCAACTGCGGGAGAAATTTATTTTGG
The DNA here is from genome assembly GCA_012977745.1 of Fusarium anguioides. Lineage (NCBI taxonomy): Eukaryota > Fungi > Ascomycota > Sordariomycetes > Hypocreales > Nectriaceae > Fusarium > Fusarium anguioides. Next base: position 7,579 of record JAALXK010000239.1, on the reverse strand, counting down.
TATCTATTGTAAGACCTCCAGGATGTGTTACCATACCTTATGTAACCTCTACCTTCAATTGTTGGGTGCATTCTAATTATCTGTAGCATGACATCGACAACAACGTAGTGTCGCTACGACAAAAGGTGGAGGAGGTAGAAAAAAAAACTCCATCAACTCATTCCCGAGTCAACCTAGCTCTAGATACTTCCAATATCACTTGGGAGTGTTCTATCGGAAGAGGTAATGTCGATGGGTATGGTAATGTCGAATGTCGTAGACTTGATGACAGCTCGATGAGCCGGCGTGCATTGCAGCTTTACCAGTATTTTCAACAGGGAGCGCATGTCCAGATTATTTACGGTATAGCTGAGATTAACCAGAAAGAATATGTCGTTATGCAGGACTGCTCCGAGCTACAAACACTCCAGGCCTGGCGCACTGATGCCAGTAGAGTACTTAACCTGCGCGATCGAATAAGTATCGCATATGATGTCGCTCAATCTGTGGCTTGTCTTCATGAGGGCGGGATTCTACTAAAGTTCTTAACCGAGACGTTCATTCGTATATCTAAAGAGGGAAAGTCTCGTCCCATTTTGACCCAGCTTGGATATGCACGTTGTGTGAGTAGACTTAGAGTTGCATGTACCTTTTGATAATGGCTGAACATTCTAGCTCTACGAAAAAACAAATAGCGCCCGAATAGACGCGAGGTACGAGGCCCCAGAGATTCTGCAAGACCTTCTCGGGGGACGAAATTGCCTGCCCCATTCCTTAGCAACAGATATCTGGAGGTCAGAATGCCCGTCTTGATTGTGTTGATCGCATTACTCATCCGCGTTAGCTTGGGCATTGTCATCTGGCAAATCCTTACAGACGGCGCTCCATACCAGCTTGAGGGCGAGATGTATCTTCACAACCCGGCAGAAGAGTCGAGGATACTCAACCGTTGTTTAGAGAGATCCTCGGTCCCAGGAGAATTCCCCCCTGATCTTCCCTCGCCGCTAGTCGAGATTGTTCGGAATTGTTGGTGCCCTATCGGTCAAGGACGGCCATCTGCTTTGACTGTGGCAGGCTCCCTTTATCGAGTATGGGCTTCGCTAGACCCGGTTATGATCAGTTCCAGTCCAGGCGGCATCGAAAGCCCTTTCAGACCCAATAATCTCGAAGCCTTAGAACGGGCGCCGGCACAGGCGGCGGCATGGAACTTAGTTCGGAGAGCAAGACAAAGACAAGAGAGCCGAGACGAGGAGCTTGAACAACTAGACGAGAGCCACCTCAGTGTCATTCTCCATTATGCCGACGATCCATCCCACCCCGAATTCACCTTCTTGGTAGGCGCCATGATTTGGTGGAAGCTTATCAACATCAGGTTGATTGGTGACTTTGTTTCAACCCGTGCTTTTGGGCCTGATGGTATGTTTGTAGAGTACTCAGATCCTTCGCTGCCATGTTGCAATCCTCAATGGCTAATTGTGAACCTATCTAGGTCAAAGAGCAGAGCTTGCCTTATCATACTTGCTCCGAGCAAGCGACGGAGGCTACAACAATGCCAATATGGAAATCTCGCATGCCTATGCCACTCTCTACCATGATTACAAGGACCGAGTCGGTTGTTTGTACGAGTTTTGAGTTTTGAGTGTAACATGTTTGTGTTCATGCTGGATTTATGGATGAAGATTGAATAAGGATTTGGAAACATTATGCAGACTGGACCAAGACATGTGATGGAAAGTATCCAAGACCTGAAACAATTTGAACTTCTATTTGGCTGCAAACGTGTAGTAATTGATGATGAAGGATCGCAATAACATCTTCCAAAATACTACTAGCAAAACTATATGAGAGTGAAGATCCTTAATGCCATCCGCAAATTGAGTGACCGAAATGGCACAGTTTCCTCAAACAATGCCAAATCAGTATTAGCAGCGTCACCAATGCAGCAGCGCATAAAGTCTACCTTGTTCAGGTGGAAGCCAGAACGCGGTCATATAAATTGTGATAGATACGCTGGACATGTGCAGTCACTTGGGTTAATGTCAATGAAGATGGACCTCGGATGACTGTAGTATTCTGGGTCTCGAATAAATATATTTGTGACTGTTTCATACATATTTTCATTTGTAGTTTGGAGGGCATGCTCCGACCTAATGTATTCACAGAGGTTGGGCTAGATCAGAACTCAGCTAGGAAGCAAAGACCACCGCCAAACTGGTAAGGACGATGCACTATATGGTCCCTTCTCTCGTAGTACCAAGCAATCCCCTGTTGTGTGGCTGGCTGGTGGAAATTACTAGATATGTCAGCTTGCCACGTCAACTTCAGGCGAGTTTCACTTTTGCCAGGGAGGCCAGAGGCAGCCTTGGCTCTTCCGATGGACTGTCGATCAGAGAGGACAGCCACTAGATACCTAAGAAGGAGTTAGCGGTTTCAAGGAAATAGGCCAGTCATAAAAGGAATGATCAATTTGTTCAATGCAGAGGTAGGAACGGGGTTTGGTGAACTTTTCACACGTTCAGTTTATAGTGCTCGGATGGGTTGTCAATAGATTGACCTTTGTATGATAAAGATAGCCGTTCTAGTTATGGCAGTTAGACTAGTCTCGAGCATCCAACATGACTTTTTCATTTTTAAAATTCCAGGCCTTGGTACGTCTCTTGAACAAGATGTTCAACTCAGCATATGTATGGTTCTTGGTTTCCGGAATACAGCAAACCGCAAAGACAAAAAAGAGGAAACAATTCCCAGCAAAGAAGAAGCCCGTCTTTGCTCCCCACGGCCAGCACCCGGGTTCAACATACAAGGTGTGATGACGTTGCTCACAATGTTGAGTATGTTGTAGGTCATACGTGCAAGCACAACAGTTTTGCTTCGGAGCTCTGAAGCGGGAACTTCTGAGACGAGAGCATAACAGATTGGACCAACAATGATATCCCAAACTAGCGTATATAAGATCAGCATACTTCCGATAGCCCAGCTCATAGAAGAAGTTGTAGGTCTTGTACCTAGTCATCCCATAACTAAGAGACAAATATCGAGACCGACAAGACACCAGATATACATGGTGCGTCGTCCGAAATGCGGAAGCAGAAGCCATGAAACCCAGACTCCAATGATGCCCAGAGCATATTGGATAAGACTCATGTTGAAGGCTTGGGTGGTGGGTAGGCCGGCTTGGTGGTAAAAGTAGGATGCATATGTCCGCAGTCCAGTACTGGATAGAATCTGGATTCCCCAAGTACAGCAAGCAATCACTGTTCGACGTCGGTTGATACCACGAAAGCAGTCAGGGTAATGCTTTCCGGTTGCAACTTCTCGCTCTTGTGCCACAGTGACTTCCATCAGCTTAACCATATTATCAAGGCTTTCGGCTGAAGTGATTCGAGATTCGACGAGACGGCCAAGATTGGCTTTTGCATCAGCGACACGTCCCTTGCGGATGCACCACCAAGGAGATTCTGGTGCAAAGGATATAGCTGCGATAAGAGGAACAGGCCAGACCCATTGGATTGCGAAGGGGATTCGGTATGCCCACTCGCCGGTCCGATCGGCCATGGCTCGCAAGATTCCAGCAGATAGAAACTACTCAATGACCTGTTTATCTGATGAGTAAAATGGCATGCCATAGAGGATGGAGTACAACATACCCAGCATAAGTTGACGTAAGTTGTGAGGTAGCCACGGAGATGAACAGGGCAAACCTCAGCAGCTTAAGCTGTTGTCAAAGTCTGGAAGACGCCCCATGGAATGCCCTGAAATATCTACCCAACCAAGAGGACTTCAATACTGGGAGCAAAGAAGGGAACAAGGATAGCAGATGTCATAAGGAAAGAGACAACAGCATTATCTTCTTGAATCCGAGGCGCTCTGATACATGACCGTTTAAGTACAAGCCAATAAGTGATCCATATGGCTTCACGATGCTATTACGACTTACTGAATCTCGCAAGGAGATTAAATAAAATAATAAAAAAGTTGTGAAAAATAAGTCTTTTAGCTCTTAAGCCTTATTAATTAAATAACCTCTTTACATCTAAAGATCTTTATTATTTAGAATTAATATTAACTAAAATACAAATATATCTTTAATTACCCCTAAAATTAAGAAATTAACTATAGTGTAAATTACCTAATATAACTATAGTCAACTATCTTAGCCTGCCCTTAATAGTAGGCTTTTCCCTTCTTGCTGCAGCAGTCTGTATCTTAATAATAGCCCTTATATCCCGTCTCTGTCGTCTCCCTCGTATCGCCACATACTTGTATGTTAATCATGGTCAGATGCAGCCGTAGGCTCCTGAGTATGTAACACACAGTCAAAAACAATACATGCTTTAAAAGGTAGAGCTGACTTTTGATACAGTCCCAAGCCAACAAGACAACGACTGCGATTTAGTGTTCTGTTGCATTGCCATTAAATCCAGATAGGGTGGGGTCTTCATCAAAAGCTCAATTACTGCTCAGACCGAGCAAAGCTGCCAGAACTTGAGATCCGTACCAAAAGAGGTCGAATCACCCATGTCTCGAGTCATCAAATGCAACGTCTTCTTATCAGACATGATTCATTTTCCGCAAGTGTCTATGGACATATTGAGTTGCCATGTCGTCTTTGCTGCTGATCTGAAGACTCTGAAGATGAACTCAGTCTACGCTCAGTACTTCCCACATAAGCCTCCGCGAACCTTTGTGGAAGTGAGAACACTTCTCAAAGATGCCGACGTCGAGATCGAGTGCATCGCTCTTCCATAATTAAGGTTGTCAAGACGAATTAGCTGAGGTGTCTCTAGTCCGTTTGGAGAATGTACCGAATATGTGCCAAACAGCACCATAAGCAAAAGCATTGGAACAGACCGGATGGCATGTTGAGTATACCATACATCAGACAGGCCGTCCTTAACACTCACCCTGCATATTTTGTCAATATGTACAGTTTCTTTTGAGATTAGTGCCAGGATGGTATTTAATGCGCCGAGGCTTACCCGCTAAATCTTGAGCTACTAGAAACTATAGGAGACTATTGGTTTGGGACCGGTCTAGCCAAATTGGCGCCTTTAGATAAAGGAGAAAATAAGCATAAAGAGCTCTAACCTCCCGCTTCCTCCCCTTGGACTTTTCGGATTTGATTTCGATTTATTCTTCCGCTCTTTTATGGCACTAATGCATTTGGCACTTCTCTTGTCCATGGCCTTTGGGCTTGAGTCTGTGGTCGCTAGTCCTTGCAAGCCAAACTCTTTCAGTAAGTTTATTTATAACACGGCTTGGTCAAGTTGCTAATAACCCAGATTAGGTCTTGCAACTACCGCTACCACGACGGAAAGTCTGGGACGATCCTCAATATTGTCGACAGATACCACGAAAGCGACCGAGCAGTCAGACTTAACGACAACCACCAGTCCCGGGATTTCTGAGTCCACTTTTTCTTCAACCATTAGCTCTTCAGCGCCATTATCAGATGCGACGGCGTTGAGCGGGCAGACTGAGTTGACAGAAATAACGACGGTCGCAATCTCCGAGTCTACCTCTGTAGCTGATCATGGGTCTACAACCTCGGTCGTAACGTCTGGTATTTCTGTAACGACGTCAACTGGAGTCACCACTACAGTGGTGTCTGAGTCATCTATTTCAACATCGGTTATTTCAACATCAGCCGAATCAACATCTTCGGTCGATGCTTCGGTCACAACATCAGCCTCAAACATAGAGTCTGCTGGGACTACAGAGTCTACCACTGACTCCACGGTTCCTTCGACACAGATCTCTACTGATACAACACTGGAGATAACAACGACGACCACCACAGAAGCACCAACTTCCACGACAATTGTTGACCAAGTCTCTACAACAACCTCTCTCCTGCCTGTTCCGACTCTGTTCACGTTGTCTGCTCAAGGCGGCCCAGCAAATGGCTTGGTCATACATTTGAATGGTCAGCCAGAGTACTCTGTGTACATAGGAGCTTTCCTCGATTGGCCAACTGGTCAGTTTAAATACGAAGAGGGTACTGGTTATGTATCAGTTGATGGAAGTCCTTTATGCGCTTTTTCCTATCAGGGGAACTTCGACTTTGTTTCAGTCATAGTCTGTCCTGCCACTTTATCATTCAACGAAGCGCCTTTGGTCTGTGATCGACCGACTGATGGCAGCCTCAAGTGTAGCGTGGCTGTGAAGCTTTATGACTGCGTCATAGACAACGGTGGAACTCGTACTTGCACGACTACAGATGCCTCTTGGAGTAACATGTATTCTTCTAAGCCTCGATACGCGTTGAGCGGGACTTACTATAATCTTTGGTTTGCTGCTGCTGACTGGGCTCATGATAGCCAGGTTTCCCCAATTGGTCTAATGGTCTCGCCGGTGTAGATTTAGAATACTTTTATCGTAAGTTCCCTATCGGTTTGAACCCGGGCGACGGAACAGGCATCCAACCATGTGGATATGCACTTTTTCGATAGCGCAAAAGACATTGTTAGGTTGGCCAAAGTCAAAACAGAATTAGTGATAATATTTATTACCTATAGATTTCTCACCCGGTCATCGCACGGCAATCTCTTGCTTGCCGCCTCTTGAGCCTCAAACAATTCTGACTGCTTCCAAAACCAGACGGCATGTATATGCCACTCTGTCTCCTCTGAAGCCCACTCAATATCGAGATGACGGACGAGCTGTGAAATTAACTTTCCTATCTCTATAGAGATACATTCGTACCGGTCCAAGTTCGAGAACCGTGTCTAAACTGCGACAGGAAGACTTGAAGTTAGCTGTTGGCCCACGATGCATGACATTATATACCGCAATAAAGGTGCGAGGCATGAGACTCAGCCGCTCTGGGGAGTCCTCCAGCTATCTTCCAGGTCGACAGGTCTAGGCCGCGTGAACAAGTACACCACCACTCATAAGGCCAATATAGGGCATATGTATGTGATGCGTACATATATTCATGATGTCGTCCTCGGGCGAATTGATACCAAGGAACCTGAGTATGTGAGCCTGTAGCTCGGAAAGTTAAAGCACTGCTATTGTCTGATACACGGAAGCTGCGGCAATGCACTCGGAAACTGGGATGTTGCACAATGAGCTATAATATAAATAATGGGCGTGAGGGCGAAAATGATGAATACAAGGAGGAAGTTAGCGTAAAATGCATGACGTATTGGTAAAAGGCCAACATTGTAACTACACCTACGGAACTGGTGATGGAGAGAGGGCTGGACTATCAAGATTGATCCCAATATAGGAACTTTGAACAATGCATTCTCTCAACGCTTTCAGCGCGACAAATAAAGGGCTGGAAAGTCGAGTTGCCATATCGATACTTTAATACTAAAGCTCAGGCAAAAATGTTTAGCATAGATTTGACGCTATCGTTTTTGTTATAACGTGGGAACTGGAACTAGCAATAACTTGCTCAATCGATCGTTCTGACTAGAAACCTCATTGTGAATTTTGCTTTGTTCATGCCATTAAGAAGTCAAATAGAAAAGCATTAAGTGCCATTAATCAACTCAGGCTTTATTTATAGTCAACGTATATTCTTAAAAGTATATAGTAAAAGTATTTCTAGACTAAAAAAGCCCTTAATTTAATTTAGTAACTAATTAAT
>JAALXK010000238.1:1056-62599 GCA_012977745.1 Fusarium anguioides | reverse complement strand
GTCCCACCCCCTTGCCCGTTATCATGGGCTCGCTAAGCAAACGGCGGCCCCCCCATCTCCCTACTCCTCCTCCACACCACCACCTTGATTCAGATCCTGGCTTGTTTGACTGCCAACCAAGCAGGGGCACCATACGCACAACCTGGGACCTCAACACCATGAATTGCAAAAATACCCAACCTGTGTGTCTGGAAACCGCATTCAACTGGTTTAATATCCCCGCCGATCGAGCCCTTGTCTTGCATCCTTGTGCAGTCGGTCAGATAAGGCCGGTGAATCAGAGTAGGATTTGCCGTGCGTGGGTGGTTTCAAAGAGATTTTTCTCAAGATGCCGCGCGAGACTGCTTGGTTCCTTTTTGCACGAGTCGTTTTGCTTTATTGAGATGGGGAATGGGCACATCCGAATACACAGTATCAAACGAGGCGCTTCTTTTCTGTTACAGTACTACCTTGAGCTGAGGCTACATCGAACCAACCGAAAGGGCACTTTTGAACGCCCCTATGGATATGTTTACTGAATCTGTACAGGACAGCTTCAAGGCAGCCACCATATCGAGATGGTTGCCCACCAATTGAGGCTCGGCCCTCAGATCAGCAAAACTTGTTCTGTTAATGGATAGTTTACATCTCTTCTCGTCCAGGCACAGGGACTCGTAGTTTATTCCTGGGTATTTCCCGACCCATATCGCCCAAACAATATCGCCTTCGCCTCACCTTTACAAATCTTGTTCCCTAGACGATTTCAACATCAATTGCCTGCCCCTTGAATCTCAGGGTAAAAACTCAGAGTCTATCGTCGTTTAAGAGTGACTGCTCAATGACGTACTATACAGAGGAACCGTGATCACCACCATCGAAGTCTAGTATGGAAATCGTAACAAATAGTCGGACACAAGTGGGTCATCGCTTCGCTTGACCGGGGGGTGCACGGTCACGGTGCAAGGCTTCTTTGCTCCAAGCTCCCAGGCAATTTCAACGCCAAGCATTGTTTTGACAAGAGCTCTAGTTGGAGCCTGCTGGAGTAATAGTCGGAGGGGCTAGTTAGGTAGGGAGCCCTGGTTGCTGGTCCTTGGTGCCCGGAGCGGAGGTTTTGATCGTACAAGAGCCTCTTGAAGTTCCCATATATCTCGCTACGAATGGGACCATGAATCCACTTTCCGCCCCCTGTGAATGAGCCGCAGCTTTTACTATCACATCAATGGTATGGAAAAGGAGTCAATAAGTTAGAAGATCTAACCGCCATGACATACGAGCTCCGCTGTACTATACAGGAGGAGGAGCCCTCTCATCTCCCTTCGCAGGTTTTTTTGGACCAAGACGAGTGGACTCGAATGACTCCCCGGTGAACATCAATATCCCTCATCCTTATCCCTTTTCGCTCATCGACGCTACGTAATTGTTGCTATTCGTAAAAAGGTTGAGTGAGTATTTCACGCACGGCACACAAATGAACGTGGAGTACAAAGACAATAATTCCACTTGGTTTCTGTTGGCAAGTCTCGCATCCCTCCAGTGCTTCCCCCCTCCCCGCCATCTTTCCCCTCAATTGTCAATGTAACGACGCGGAGAGAGTAGTAGACGCGGAGTTGTAGGTCCAAAGTTTGTAGTGGATGGCATACAGCATAACATCGTTCCAAAGCCACCTCCTCTCCGCCACACCCACATAATGGCTAGAGCAGGACGCTATATCCAACCGACGCCTCACTGTAACTGTCACTCACACTGCAGTCTGTGAGTGACCTCTGTTGAGATTTCTTCACCGCCTCAGCCATGCGTCTCTGTTTTGCGTCGGTCCCTCATGAGTCGTTTGCATTGCAGCAGGTCTTACTGTAGGTACAGATAAGTTAGAATGGTTCAGTTGTGTACGTACGCATGCAGGGTAAGAGACAGTGTGTCCCGCATGTCTTGTAATATCGTGCATCTACGGTGTGCCAAATGACTGGTCGTGCTAACTGGCTCTCTGTCTCTCTAAACCGTAAAAGGTTCCCTAGACTCATCGGAGGTACTGCTCTCAGCTGCGGAGCTTATCTATCTCGATGTAAGCTTTGCGGGCGACTGTAGGGTACAGAGTGTCACGCAGACATAGGGTAACCTGACCTCCGTGGATCATTCTAATGCAATATTAAGATCTAATACATACATACACCGTAATATACACGCATTCACTTCACGTACACGAGTCTGTGCTGCAACGACGGCACGCTCGTGTCATGTGCCGGAGCAGACGACAAGTCTGTCTGCTCGGACGGATGCCCCAGACTCCGTAGCTTCCCCATCTGAGCTCTCAATGTACAGTCGGACTGACGCCCGGTGAAGCTTTGAGGCAGAGGCGCTACTAAGCGTTGAAAGTGTAATATCTCACCCAAAGTTCTAGATGTGCCTCTTCACACCCACTGTCAACGGCCCGTGCCATTCGACTGCTCGCAGAGGCGAGGCGAAGCGAGTACAGTACCAGTATCAGCTCAATAGTGAAATGTTGTACCGCTTTGATAAGCTATCCGTTGAAGACTATGAGAGAAGGACTGGATGAGATTTCTGAGTGGCGGCTTACTCAACTCTCCGTGGAATTCGCCATTTCTCGTGTTTCTTTTGTGTTATGTTTACGTATAGATAAGGGTTGTTCAGCTTGAGTGACCGTCTGCAACTGCGCTTGGTGGACAAAATCACAAAATCCTGATTTTGATATGATGGTGTTGAGGTGCAGTCTCGGTTGCAGCTCGTTCATGTTCCCCAGATTTCGGTAGTATCGGCTCAATCATACCCTTACAGAACGCAGAGCATCATCCTATCATCGCCCGATCTGGCCGTTTTATACAACGCACAACCTGTCAAGCTGAGGGGAACCCACCATCTCAGAGTTCCAGTGTAGCGATCCAATATCAGGCAAAAAGCACGGCGTGCGTTACACCAACACGAGGGTTAGAAACGGCTTTTTGCTGCCCATCCTTTTCATAAGAACAGTTCCATCAGCTCACTGAGAAAGGAGCGTCAGGAACTTGGGACTGTTGGGGTGACACAGCATATGCATAGCAGCAACCATTGCCTTTACCTTCGATTTCTGGAGTTCTTTTTGACCGGTAGAGTTGCACGGCTTGTGGGATGAGTATGGTGATTTGCCAAGAGGAACTTACTGATAACTGACGCTGATATTAGAGGTTATCGGCTGTTTTTCGCCGTGAGAAGTTGCCCAACGCCGGCTACTGCCGAGGAACGAAAAGCGACCGATTTACCTCCGCTTGAGTGGTTTGAAAGTGATATCATTGAGCCTGAAGTAACATGATCTTCCCACGCCGCTGCACACATCTTGAGATCGCGTGGAAGTGGCTGAGAGGTGGCAATTAAGGGGTTTAGTAGTTAATGTTGTGTAATGAGGCGTTACGGAATAATTGGAGAGTTGGTAACGTTGTCTCATCACATGAAGGGTTACTTCCCTGATCGGTTGTCAATAGTGCCCTTGGAATTGCAAGTCTACAACGAAGAAGCACAGAACAATGCAGAGACGATCGGTTCTTGGCAGTACCGGTGAACTAACCGGCCTGATATAGAGGTCTCAGAGAGAACGTAGCAGAGTTGGGTAGACTCTGTCGTCATGGAAAGGGGGGAGAACCAAAACACTTCAGAATGTGATCCATGAATGGGTTCAAGATCACTAGATACGAAAGCAAATGAGATGCCATTGTACACAAGACAAGATAAAAGCTACAACCATGAAACTTACTGACGACGCACGACTCTGATAGTGAGATATGTAGTTGTGGTCTTGCATGGGATTACTTGATATTTATCATGAGTTATACATCGAGATGGAGTTTGAGAGAAGTGAAGCCAGGAAGTTGAGTGACCACATGTTTATGTACTTGGTAGTTCATTCGGAAATATCAGAGTGCTATTTTATATAGCCTTTTGTTAACCAAGTGACTCGCCACAGGTTCGAGATCACAGTTTGCTACTTTCCCATCAAGTCGTTCAGGATTCTCAAGGTGAGTAAGCTATATGGTCTAACAGCGTGAATACCAGTCCGTCGAGAGAGTATACATGAGTACAAACTTGTGAGATTGTGTATTCTCATGGAGAGGCTGAGCAGCTGACTGGCATGCATAGCAATATGCAAACAGTGTGTTTTTTGAACGTGACTATCTTGATTATCTTCCATGAGACATGAAGATTACGACAAATCTTTCTAACGGAAGTAATAGCATGGGCAAGATAACATATCAACAACGAGTGTATGCTCGTCTGGAGATACATTAGTTTAGCTGGTTGGTCGCAGTAGGGTAGCTGAAAGCTATGAGCACTTCTATATGCGAATGGTTTTCAACTGCTGCCAGGGAAAAAAAATATAGGTTAAATAAGAAGGGAAGGAACAGATACTACTTGAGAATGTAGGTCAAAGTTTGATGTTTGTGCCGTTGAATCCAATTGGCAATCCTGAAGTTGGACCAGGTGTATCGGCGATTTGTGGCTTTAACTGACTAGTATTGCCAGCCCCAAGCTGGGTTTCCAACGGAGACATACATAAAGAATATAGATAGCTTAACCAGCTAACATATAGACTGTACTCAGATAGTTTGGTTATCCTTTTTTTGTTACTCAGAACTAACGTTTGATTACGGTTTGCCATGGAACTGCCTCGATCTCGACGGAACACACTCGAAAGTCTCGGCTGCAATTAGCCACGGAACAACAGGTCTTAAAGGACAATTAAGTAAGAAGAGAGCAGAGACCCAAGGTAGATGGGATTTGAAGTCTTCTAGGGTGGTAACAAACTGTCAATAGTCGCCATGGTGGTTTTAACCGCCAAAATATCTTCCGAGGAGATGTAGACAAAACCAAAAAGTGTTCCTGAAAACAGGCAGTTCATGGAAATAGATTTAAATTATTAATAAGATTATGCGAAAAACCAATATTCCTGAGGTCCATAAACAGTATTAGAATGGCTGAAACAGCTTGCTTCTGCTTGAGGTTATGCAACCCGAACTCAATAAAGAATTGGAATTCACTCACATGATTCCGACATACAAGAGTATCTCACAAGGAACTCCACAGGAGCATTACAAAGGTCTAGTGTAATATTAATTTACCTGCTGAGGCCGTTCACCCTGGGCTTCGTCACAAAGACTTGAGGTTGCGGCTGGCTTGCCAACTGCCTCAACGAAGCTGCTTACCCTGTTGTAAGTATATTTCTCTTCTACCTCTGAACGAAATACTTTGTATTCCGTCAGATGATAGTTTTCATGTTGGATTCAGCTTCTCGAGACTCAGCTTAGACAAACAACTACCCTGAACCTTCTTTTCCCCATCACTTCCAAAAAATTGAAACAGCAAGTTCGCAACCCAAAATATCCAAAACTTAATACTGTAGGACCAAGAAGAAAGTAGAAGATATGAGCACTGTAATGAGATTTATGGATGAAGGAATGACCTTGGTAACAGTTATCGTTCCAAAGAATGGGCTACAAAGATGATGATATTGCTTGGTCATTGCATTGACGTTACTTGAATGACTAACAGGCAATGATGAAGAGCTTCTTACACAAACCTCAAACAGCTTTCAATCTATATCATCAGGCATCCTTATCATATCAACACATCATCATCCGTCATGAGTATTCTCTTTCTTGCTGACTTGAAAGTGTTAGTACTAACGAAAAGAAACCAGAATATCATTCGTCCTTTTCAGAATCTGGATGTAGATATCTCAACTTTATTGTGATTCAGATGTGTTGTTTGACGACAAGGCTTGTGGCAAAAGCCAGTCTTACCACGAAAGTAGACAGGCTTTGCTGCTCTCAGGGGTATCATAAGACCCAAAACTGCTTTAAGGAACCTGAAGTAATGATCAAGGGACACTCTGAATACTATTACCCGTGCCTGAGTAGTCAAAAAGGGTTGTAGTTGTTTAATGGAAGTTGTTCATGTTGTGCAATGCTACGATGAAACCCGAGCTTAGAAACGTCCGTTAAGTCTTTAGCTGCGGGTTTCACTACACGAAAGGGGCTTTGGCCGACTCTTGAGAATTGTGAGATGCATTATCGACGAGATTTTAAGAACTCTCTTTCGGTTGATCAGTTAGTAAATAAGGGTATCTGCCTCTGCTCCGTGTAGCTGCAAGATATTCGGATCTGTAAGCATAACGTCAAGCTGTCACGATATTGTAAACCTTTTCATGTCAAAAGATAGAGATGCTTCGAATCTATTTCTGGCGTATGGATAAAGGATCAGGTAGAGAATTGGAAGTATTCAACTTTCCTGACTGGAAATGACTGAGTTGGTAAACTCTTGAACAGTCAGTGATTTCATGGAAATCCAGACGTTTCAGCAGTTACCGAGTCATGAATACTCCTTTTGGTGCTCAAGGTGCAAACTTCACATGCTCGGATCCTATTCCGTCTCCCCTACTGTAACAGACTCAGCTCACCATTGTCGGATGTTCGTATATGCGTTCGAGCACATGCCATGCAGCTGAGACAAGGAACAAGGAAGCGCACAGGTATATAAAGCTGTTGGTCCGAAAATCAAGTCATACGATATCATTATCATGCCTGCTAGTTACAAAGCCTAGATCTGTTTTAAGCCACCGAGAATTCATCAAGGTTTAGATAATTGCTTTTGTTTCCAATCGGATTTAATGGCGCCTCAATCTCGCGTACGGGGATACAGGTCGGACAGGGTACATGATTAAATCTTCGGAGTTTGAGCTTGATATGACAGGTAATATTGGTGGGACCCTGTTGAGCAAAAAGAAAAAGTCTAGAATGGTTTTTTTATTCGATGAACCAGAAATTATTGAAACAAAACCTGATACGGGGCTGTGAACAACACAGACTGTAGATCTTTGGTTATTGTTCTGTTTTTCATGATCTCGATGAGAGAGCAAGACCACAGAAAACCCATTAAATGAGACATTTTCCCATTCTCATTACAAAAAACTATCAATCTATACGATAAAAGACTTTAACTGGAGGAAGAGATCCTGGTTGCTATCCACTCCAAGGTCTCCCAACGGAAGGTCGCAATTTTCCGTATGGAACGGCGAGCGACAGTGGAGCTCAATAGTCACTGTAAGCTCCTCCGAAGGTGAGAAAAGAACCAAGACACCAAGAGCCTGCTGACATAAAGACTTAGCCACTCAGACCTGAAAACCCACAGTAGATCTTGTTGGTATTTTTGACATGCTGCCTTGGTTACTCAGTAATTCTGCCACCGTAAACCTGGCTGCTAACTAACGCAAGCAGATCAAAGACTCGGTCCGATTGGCCTGTCAGTGAATTATTACCGTATCTCCCTCAACCTGCTTGAGCCTTGATCGTCGTCTCAAGTATTGGTTTCATTGGTTACTTGGGTGATTTAGCTAGTGAGACCTAAGAAATTATGCTATTATGCGGACTTACAAACATTTGCATCAGAGTCGCATCGCATTGCATTGCATTTGCATCTAGATCACAAGCATCATGAACTTCAAAACAAGCACCAAGCCCTACCATCGTCGCCTAGATTGACAGCGTCTCCATTTGTCCCATGGGGGAGGGGATGAGTTAATCGCGGGTTTTACGTACTGAAATGCCAAATATTCCGAGACTCATCTCATATCGTGGAGAGAGTGTAGGACGGGACCCCGGTAAGAGGAGCCGGATCAGCCCCTGAGCTGTAGCTGGAAAAGATGCAACGTTCATTATCTCTCACGATGGCTTCGTTCGTGTCAGAATCCTTGCTTGGCCCAAAACTTGGCGTAAGACCAACAGGATCGGACTTGTTCCGTTTATCTTCTAGCGTCAACGCAAGAAATATGGATCTTCGCTCTTCTAGAGCGCGTTCCGTGCATAGCCGAGCTTTTCCCACAAGACGAGGTTCCCCCCTGAAATTGATCAAACTCCTGACAGACAAGACAGTCTTTTGGGAGAGAGAGAGCCTTGACCAGCCTTTGAACCCTTTTTTTTTTTCTTCCTTGCCTGTTCAGCTACGGACACGGGACGGATATTCTCTGCCGATACGATACAATCTTTTTGTTGGGCTCTTCTACCCAGGCCAGGCCCAGTTTATTCCCTCGTCTTGTCACAATCTGATTCGACACCGACTTTACGCACCGACCGATCAATCTGCAACACATATCTACATACATACGTACATACAATGTCAGGCCTCGAAGCACCAGAAGTAGCCGCAGCCTACGACGCCGTCCGCTCAGACAAAGATGAGACAAACTGGCTCCTGATATCCTACGCCTCAGCCGTAGGAAACAAGCTCTCCCTCACAAAAACTGGAACTGGCGGTCTAGCCGAACTCGTCAACGAGCTCGACGACGGTCAAGTCCAGTACGGCTACGTCCGCGTCGAGTACGCCAACGATAAAGAGTCCACCCGCGTCAAGTTCATTCTTGTCGTCTGGATTGGAGAGAACACAAAGGTCATGCGCAAGGCCCGCGTTAGCATCGAGAGCGGTGATGTCAAGAGACAATTGGCCCATCATAGTATCGCCGTTACAACCGGTGATCGGTCCGAGCTTGATGAGAAGGATATCGTTGTGAGGTTGAGAAAGGCTGGTGGTGCCGACTACAACGGTGGACGGGGTTAAAAAGTGCGGGGGAAAAGATACTACGAACTCACGATATCATGATATAACATACATTCAATATCTTTACTCGTACATACATACACATACAGCGAAACGAGCGCCGGTCACGTGTCGGGTTTGGAAGATAGACTATCTTGTTTTATATCACGGAAATGTCGCCGGACTGCTTAGATAGGAATAAGGCGACGGCTATCAATCTCGAACCAAGGACTCGGCCACGATGCAACGACGATAGAAAGCAGCTATATGATAGCTCCAACTCAAACCCCAACTTCAGCTATCAATCAAGGTGATGGATGCTAGTTACCATTCTAAACCACGTTAAATACAAGGATGAGACACACTACCCTGACGATCACATACAGGATATTCACCAAAACAGGTAAAGTTAAAGATCCAAGGGCAGCATTAGGATTGAATTGATGGTGTTGAATGTGCATGATCTTCCTGTTTCACAAGCAACCTATTCAACAGTCCAAGCTCTTGCACATGTCCGCCAATATCTGTATCAGTCCTCGGGTGAAACTTACTCTCTCAGCTCAGTCTCTCACTGGTTACTGGACATGTCCCCCCAATTACTACCCTCAATGCTGTATTACTGCTGAAAGCTTGGCTCAAGAACTGGCTCGTTGTGTTGTGTGGCCGTAACCAACCTAATCTCCTTCCAGTTTGAGCTTCCGCCGCCGAAACCTTGTGTCGGCTTGGCCGCTTGTAAGCACCCACTTGTACAGTTAGGACATGACGTAGCAGCCTATCGTGTTGCGTTTCCCCAGTTAATGAATCGTTTTTTTGCGCTGGTAGATGCCCCCCGCTTACACTGGCCCAGGGGACTACTGACTGACCTATCAGTGGTCCTGTTGGATGCTCGGTCTGAAGTCGGTGATAGCGCGACGGCCAAGGATTGTTAGTAGACGCATTGTTTGTTATCTACTGTTTTACTACTGTTTTCTCCAAGAGTAAGCATTGTATCTACTAACATAACCACTAACGCAGCCTCTCTCAGTTCTCCCCGAACCCTGTCAGCCTGTATCCCCCCTCCGAACCCTTGGCTTTCCATCATCCTTCTTCCTTGTCTTCTTCTGGTCAATGGCTTGAACATCCCTGTCAAGGTTATTGATTGCCACCACACATGGGGGCACCCACTCCCGTAGTGACAGTGGATTATTAGTGTCCTTTACAACGTAGTACTCCAAATCTCTTCAATGCTCTTCTTCCCCAGATTACTTTCTTTTTAAATCCCCTCACCTTCCCACCCCCGACGGGATCGCGTGTCACATTCTCTCACCTGTCATTCTCTCTCTCATATACTTCTACAACATCCCCTCCCTCTCTGTTGTAGTTGTTCTTAATATTTCTCTCTCCCCCAAATACCGCGGCCATGTCTAAACTCGACACAGCCAGCACAAGCACCGGCGTAATGGACCCAGTCGTCGAACAAAAGCCAGGCCGTCGAGGCTCAAAGGCCTCAAACGGAGCCCCAGAAGCTGCCGACCAGCTCCTCGAGAATCTTGGCTACAAGGCTGAGCTGTCGCGTAACCGCTCTACATTCCAGGTCGCCTTCATGTCCTTCGTCCTCGCCTCCATCCCATACGGTCTCGCTACCACCCTGGTTTATCCTCTGATTGGCGGCGGTCCCGTCAATGTTATCTGGGGATGGCTTGGTGTCTCCATGATTATTGTTTGTGTTGCTGCGTCCCTCGGTGAAATCACCAGTGTTTATCCTACTGCTGGAGGTATATCAATCCTCCCTAACCCTTTCTTTGATCGCGTGACAAATGTCTGATTCTCGTAATAATAGGTGTTTACTACCAAGCCTTTATGCTTTCCCCCCCTCGATGGCGTCGCATTGCTAGCTGGATCTGTGGCTGGCTCTATATCGTTGGAAACATCACCATTACTCTCGCCGTAAACTTCGGAACCGCCCTCTTCATTGTCGGTTGCGTCAATGTCTTCGAGTCGAGCCCTGGTGTTGGTGTCATGTCTGGAGAGCCCTACCAGGTCTTCCTTGTCTTCCTTGGTCTCACTTTTATCTGCAATGCTGTCTCTGCGTTGGGTAACAAGTGGCTCCCTTGGCTCGATGTATGTTCCTTTCCCTGCTATGTGAATGTAATGGGTGCTGATACTCTACTTAAAGACTGCCGCTGTCTTCTGGACCTTCGCTGGTGTTTTGGCCATTGTCGTCTGTGTTCTGGCCATTGCTAAGAATGGTCGTCATGACGCTGCTTATGTTTTCGGACACTTCGAGGTCAACTCTGGCTGGCCCGACGGCTGGTCTTTCTGTGTCGGTCTCCTCCACGCCGCCTATGCTACTTCTTCCACCGGAATGATTATCTCGTGAGTTCCGCACCATACCCAACTAACTCCCAAGGACAGCTCCACTAACAATGATACAGCATGTGTGAGGAGGTTCAGAACCCTTCGGTCCAGGTCCCCAAGGCCATGGTCGCCACCATCTTCATCAACACCTTCGCCGGTCTTCTCTTCCTCATCCCCTTGATGTTCGTCCTCCCCGACATCCAGGTTCTTATCGTTTCCGCTCAGCCTGTCCCTATCATCATCAAGAGCGCAATTGGCAGCTCCGGCGGTGCCTTCGGTCTTCTCATTCCTCTCATCGTCCTTGCTATCATGTGCGGTATCGGCTGCACAACTGCCACCTCTCGATGCACTTGGGCCTTTGCCCGTGATGGTGCCATTCCCGGTGCTAAGTGGTGGGCCAAGGTCAACACCAACCTCGACGTCCCCCTGAACGCCATGATGCTCTGCATGGTTGTCGAGATCATCCTCGGTGTTATCTACTTCGGTTCCTCCGCTGCCTTCAACGCTTTCTCCGGTGTTGGTGTCATTTGCTTGACTGCTTCTTACGCTACCCCCATTGCTATCAGTCTCGCCACTGGTCGCAAGCAGGTTCAGACCGGAAAGTTCTACCTCGGCAAGCTCGGTACCGTCTGCAACGTCATCGCCCTCGCCTGGTCTCTCTTGGCCATGCCTCTCTTCTGCATGCCCTCCGCCATCCCCGTTACCGCCGAAACCGTCAACTACGCCCCGGTCGTGTTCGTGTTTGCTTGCTTGGTTTCTGGAATCTGGTACTGGGCCTGGGGCCACAAGAACTATGCTGGTCCCCCTACCCATGAGGAATAAGCTGTTGAAGCAAAGCAGGATTTAGATGCTTGACAGTGTGTGCGCTTCATTCAACATTTCATACCAATATCAGTCAGTATATACGTGCGAGGACCCAATTCGTGCCTATGCTTGCCAGCTCGATGTGCTTGATACCCCCTGCCTGACCTGTGCTTGAGGTTAGTGATGCTCTTGGTATTAGCTAGGAAGATATCTATAATTCAATATATGTTACGCCTCAATGTCACAATGCTGGCCATCGTCGTCATGTCTAAGAAGTTTGTGTTGTCGATAGTTCTTGTCGGAGCGGAGTGTCATGCAACTCAATGGCCCGCTGTCGTAAATTCTTGACCAATTTTGTTATTATTATGTCTCATTGAACCCAGGGATTAAGGTAAGCCGACGGGAGCGCGTTTGCACAAACAATTGCATTTTTACGCAGTGAAGGCTCCGTACGTGCAAGGTATCTTTTCACAGCCAAGCCTGGTTGTTCATTAACGCAAACACAATGCCGTTCCAAGTTTTCTGGGCATACAATGGTAGTTTCTTGGTCCAAAGAATATAAGTTTTCTGAGAGCGTAGTCCTTTTGCAGCCTTTGGTCTCAATCTCGCAGTGTCTCGCAAGATATGAGTCTTGAGTAGACTCGCGGCCAGACATCCGTCTACGAGCGCCATCATCAAACTGTCTGCACCATTATCGCGTTTTCTTAACTTCTGGAAACTGACTAACGTATCAAGATTGCAAATGTTCTCGCTCACGGTGATTCAAAGTAGTGACGTGCTTGTCTGTGCGGAGGATGTCACTACAGTATGTCATACATGACATGAACTGGCTAATTAAGCTTATATCTTAGCCGAGCCGCCTCATAACCTTGATTTGTAACGTGTGGCTGCATGCCGTGAATTGCTTTTTATAAGGGTGTACTGCACCGATTTCTAATCTTGCCTATGTAAG
Source organism: Fusarium anguioides (assembly GCA_012977745.1). NCBI lineage: Eukaryota > Fungi > Ascomycota > Sordariomycetes > Hypocreales > Nectriaceae > Fusarium > Fusarium anguioides. The sequence continues at coordinate 49,956 of JAALXK010000238.1, read as the reverse complement.
TGCGACCTTTCTCAAGGCCTTATTGACTTTTTTCGTGGACGTGGTATCATGTGAAGGACGGATGATTTTGAGATATTTATAAGGCTGAGTCAGTTGATCGAAGAATTGCTCAAGGCATAGATGCTATCGGTTGGCAAAAAGTATCAACATAGTATGCAATACACAATAACCCTATTTCTCCTCCTCCTGCCTGATACTTCCAGCAAGAAAGAATCCACCTCGATGGAGACCTGCCTGAGCAACAGCAAATGGCCCCCCATTTGACCAGCGAACTGGCAACGTGAGGTTCGACACAAGACTATTCACCTCGGGTGCATCATTCTTGTGATCGGATTCAAGCGATGCCAAACCCCACTGCATACCTCCTGACGTTATACCACTGAGTGCACCAACTGCAAGTAAAGCCGCACCGTCTGTCAAGACCGCAGCAACAGCAATGGCGATAATACCAATGGCTTCCAGAATACTTTGAATAATGGTGAAGCTTTCGGACTTCTCTGTATGGTGATTGTTGATGGATGGTTGTGTGTTGGTGTATATGAGGGCCTGACGAGTTGCATCTAGACCAAGGGTCATCCAGCTTTCCGATTCATTGAAAGCAGTCATATCTCCGTAGAACTCCTCAAGGACCACTGTAGAAGTTCTGGCATATGTCTTGATGATGGAGTTCTGGACTGCGATTTGAAGATCTATTAGATATGGCTCATAGACCTTCTTGGGATGGACTACCGCTTTGCCAATGTCTTCGAAAAGTCCCTGAAATACACCGGCGATCAATACTCCTATTCGCGATGGTGGTGCTGGGTCTTCAACGGGTATCTCAGGGAGCTTGATTCGCTCACCCGCATTCAAGGCCACAGTTAACTGGCTTGTGTCAACCTTCATGGCTTGGGCTGGGATACTGAACTGCTTGCGTGCCGCTGGTGCCAAAAAGTCGTTGATGAACATGCCTGGTGAAAGCATAAATGCCGCCAAGCATCCTGCCGGGATGGAAGCTGGATCAATCTGTGCAAACGATCCAGGTGTAGTTCTTCCTGCTGTGTTGTACAAGACGCCGAGATAAATATCTCCGAGAGAGCTGCCGGAGATATAGGTATAATCCACGACGGATGGCTTGCAGAAAGCCCACTGAGAATCTGAACCAACACTGGGATCTAGATCGATACTAGCGAAGACATGATTGAACTCTGCAAGATTTTGAGTGAGCCATGTGGTCAAAGCATCACTAATGAAAGCATTATCCAACGGTTTGTCCAGTGGATGGCCATTGGTGTCCATGAGGGAAATGACAGACGTGGGAGGGCTCTTAGGATCGACGACCAAGTTGTGAGTTGTGTTCCCAGTGTTGACAAACTTCAAAACGAGCTCTATCCTCGCCGCCAGTGAGAGGTAATCGAACTGTGCGATGGTTTGGCCATCCTTGGTGACAGTCCCCTTGAGGCCGGAAAGCGGAATGTCAAACATGAGGATGTTGGCAGAGCCTCCGACGGTGATCTGCCATGGTCCGAAGCTGGCTTCCACCTTCATTGTCTCATTTGACAGGTTCATCTTGGTGGGTGAACCGCCTTGACGCTGGATAGCAGCATTGATGAAGGGTACAGTGACCAGGGAAACAACATCCCATCCGTTCATATCCATGATGAGAGTATACTTGATGGTTCAAGCCAAAGAATACAAGGAATAATTGGGAATGGGTAAAAGAACTATCAGTTGATGGAAGAAGTAGTGTCGGAAGCTTGAAGGGACTTTCCAGAGTTCACTATGCTATATATTCAGCTTCATATTTTAGAAAACCCTGTTGCTACCAATACGGCATAATGCTTCGTCTAGGCAGTTGATTATGCGACCCAAGGCATTCCAGCACCCACACGAGCTGACACCCAACATCCTTTTTTGGTCTCCAGCTTGCTGCGTGCTGGTGATATATCATCAAAGTGCATATTTATGGCACGATGAATTTTACAAATTAGGTCTTGTTTTCTTAAATAATGCTTAGTTAGATCCGGTGACGCATGTCTCCAAGCTGTATTGGTTCTAGACCGTTACGGTTGCGCAATTGATTTGCTGATATCCAGTTCAAAAAAAGACACAATATGTCTCAGTTTGCGTACTCAAAGTCACCAGCCGGCCCTAACGACTGACCCTTCAACCGTCTAAAACAGATACACTAATGAGCCAACGGAGCCGGGGTAAGAACCAACCCTAGATAGACAATGTACACTGATGTATGGGGCAACATCCCATGTGTTAGGTTTTGCTGTCCCGAAGAGACTGTTGCTATGAGCCATGTGTCACGAATTAAAGGTTGATGTTGTAGGGACTGATCTTTTAAAATTAATCCCAACAAGGGAACAGTAGTGACAGTCTCTAATTCTCTGTCAAGCATAATGATGAGATAATAAAGTACAACCCAATTGACAAATCTATTCCCTACCCTCATCCTCTGGGGCCCTTTCGTCGAGAAAGCCTCCGGGCGATGATGACGAGTGCCCGGATCCAGGACCTTGTCCATCAGCGTTATTCTGCTGATCGCCAGGACTGCCAGAGCTTTCCAATACTGGAGGTGCTGAGTTTCCGTGACCTGCTGCTTCTCCGTGGTCCACTGCTTCTCCTTGATGTAGTGTCTCTTCGTGACCTGCCGGTTCGCCTTGACCTGTTGCTTCTCCTTGGACAGCTGCCTCTACTGTGCTACTGGATGGATTATCCGATGAAAACGTTGATGTCAGACTGCCAACCACCTGTGTAGGCGTTGTTCTCCCAGGGCGGCGTGAAGGCAAAGGTTTTATGAAACATTGTTCGATCGAGTCAGCAGTAACGGTACTGGTTTCTGTGGTGGTCTGGTAGGTAATAGGTTCGAATTCGCGGGTGTTCACCATCGTGACATTGACAGTAATGGTAGCAATCGAAGAATCTGGAATGGTTGTGGTTCGACGACAATGGCCTAGCAGTCTTTTAATATCATTCGCTCAGTTTACTGGAGTCATGTTACACAGACCTTTAATTTGTCCTCGCTTCGTTATGACTTTCACACTGGTGAGAGTACTAGTTCGAGTTGGAAGCTCCTATATGCTTTTTAGTCTGGCTGATATAAAGTAGCTTTTCATATTTAGAAAAGCTTACAATTGTGGTTTCTGTCCAAACGTGGTTGAAGGATGTGCTAGTTGATATGGGAGAGAGAACAACTTTGACGGGGTTATTCACTCCGCAAGCGGTGATATGATCCCCGCATACTTCCATAACCTTTTGTATCTGGGTAGGAGACCGAAGAGCATTTGGGTCCATTGCGACGAGGGCTGGTTTACACACAGTCAGTCCTTTTCTTTCTTTCTTTTGGTAATCCTTGTCAATCCAAGATTGACCAAGGTCATAAAGTTAGAGGATTTTGTATCTTGGATGAATGACTTGAAGACCTGCTTCCAAATGAAATTGAGCATGGGAATAGCTTACGGGCCTGAGACGCAGCTGCAGCTAGATTCACTAGCCATAGCGCCATGACGGCGACTACTCGCAGAAAAGAGTCAGCCAACATCTCGATCAGGAGTTAACGGATGAGCAAAGAAGTAACAGGATGATTGCAGAAAGAATAATGACTGTTGCTTGATTCTGCTTGTTGAGGGCTAGGAGACATGGAGATATATAAATTTATCCGTGGATGAAAGGTATCCAGAATGAGAGAAGGGAGGTCGAAGACGATTCCAGGCCTCATTCTCCCTTTCAGTGATCCTACTCAGTTCCAGTCGATGAACTTGTGGCTTCTCTGTAGTAGCTGAAAGAATTCCTTTGCATGAATACTAATCTCCAGTTGATGTTCTGCTGACAAGGTCTTCTTCGCCCTTGAAGATAGAAAAGGATGATTGTTAAGTGAGGGATTTGGGACTAAGACGGCGCCCCAGTAAGACACACAACGGTAAGGGTTCTACTTTCGGAAGCTTGAAACTCCTACTACCAAGGGGGGCGGAATGCGACAGAGCTGAACTGAAGTGGATTACTCACTATTGCGGTGGCGGCTGGTGAACGATGGATGTACCAGAGGGCCGTAATAACCTTTCCGCTGGAGTTCCTACGACAGAAAGACGCCAAAGAAGTAATTTGGCAAGCGGCAGGACAACAGAAAAGAGACTTCGCGTATAGTTCCCTTACATTGAGGCTTGTTCGTGGCTGGCGGGTTTGACACATGGCTTGTTGGACTATCTCCGCAGTCTCAAATCTGCCAGAATAAGGCCACAACATGCACTCCAGGCCAAAAGCAGTTAGAATCCACGTCTATGTGAGTCAAAATATTCTCAAAATGAGAAGGATTGGCGTTTCCGTACAGAGCTGAACATCCGCCCTGCGCAGAGGCGGCTGGAACAGGATGAATGAGAAGATACGCCGTGCCTGCAAATTATCGGTCTGTCACATACCTTGAGGTCTACAGTCACAATCGTGGCTTCTGCTTAAGTCCGAATATCTCGAACAAAATCCATTTTCTGGCTTCTGATGCCCCTTGAACAGAGCCCTCAACCAAAAGAGGACATGGGAGGTAGTTGAGACGAGTGAGTATACATTTGATGAGGGAGGGATCAGTAAGAGTCCTCGTATACTCCTGGCGAAAACCTCTTAAGTCCCATATTCTGCCTAGTCTCTCAAAATTGTGAAGACTGGGCGCTGGGTCCTCTGTTATTTGCCCTGTTAGTCACTCCATCGGGCTGTTCTATTACCATTGAGGTCCTGGTAAATACTGTGCGACTCTATTTGGGGTAAAATATTGTTAATTCAAGAGGCTTCTCAAGGGACAAAACCCTTTACTGGCTCCTGGTTAGATGCGATAGGTGTTCTTCGATGGTCGAGCTCTGGCAAGACTGTTGATGTAATTATTTCCAGCCTTTTCCACTGCAATGAGAATCTTGCAAGCAAGTATCCTAAACCTACCTAGTTAGAGAGCTGTGATCTATCATGGGTTGGTCAATGGCTGGCTGAACATACGACTGGGAGAATGGACATAATTTTGTAGCAAGCCATATCGCGCAATTACGGAATCTAGAATGCCGAGGTTGTAGAGAGGTATCACCACTTGTCTTAAACATTTCAGACGTCATCGTCTATTGGCTGTGGCCTCATCAAAAGAGACGTATCCATTCCGTCTGCCTTGACACTCGTAACAAAACCTCGCAACAAGTATTAGTGATTTAGAAACTAAGTTGACAAAGCCACGCAGTGGGAAGATAAAGAGTACCATCCAGCAGCTATAAGAATGGAGCCCCCCTACGACCTGGCTCCTTGTTCTCTCATCGCAGTAGCATCAATCAGTGATAGCTCTATCCTCTCTGCAATTCCAACACAGATACCATTTAGAAACATCTCTTCTATCAACCATGCCTCCTCCTACTGTAAGAGCATCGCCGCCTCAAGTCCCTGATTTTAGCACTAACAGATTAATCAATAGTCTCCCCAAGAGATCGCTGTTGTCCAGAGCATTGGCACCACCTATGCGTTTTACGTCAATGACAAAAACCAACTCTGCCTCCTTCGTCGTGCCTTCGATGGCGTCAAAAAGAATGTTCAAGGAGAGCCCCTCAAAATCGTTGGGGAAAATGGTGAAGAAATAATCCAAGTCAAGCCTGGTAATCGACGTGTAGCCGCTGTAGCTTATAATGATGGAGTGGGAGAAACGGTGCGTTTAATATCCCTAATCACGAACTGACTCTAACTCGATAGATCCATGTGTTCTGTATCCGCAAGGATGCAAACAACCCGAAGGGCTATCTCAATGAGTCCTTCATCAACTTCAGTGACGAGTCTCCAACTTGGCAGCATGGATATCTTGGTTGGGGTGACCAGAAACACTATGTTGATGATGTTTCCTCTATCTCGGCCTTAGTCCGCGGATTTCCCAATCTGGTCCCCTACGTCTATACGCTGAACAAGAACGAACAGAGCAACCCCAGGATCAACGCTTACCACTGCCCTCTCGAAGGGGGAGTATGGCGTGTTGAGACAATTAGTGCATAGTTACTTATTAGCAAAGGCCGTGAGAATCTTGCTCAGTTGAAAGAGTGGACTTGAATGGGGCCACAGTTATGAATGAGGCAGATGGATCTTGATGTCTTTTCGATATTTGTAGAACATCAAATCTGACATTACTATTCTCATCACGATGCACAATTCGATTCGGTAAAAAATTTTCTAGTTCTGAATTCGCGATTCGGATAGGCATAAATTCTTTTGACTGTGATCTCCTTTTGCAACAGCCAAATTGCCAACCAGTGCAGTAAGATGGCACAACCCACCATCAAAGCTTTTGACGTTGCTTAACTCACATTCACGGAGTTGGGACATTACAATTACTCTCCCATAGTGTCTTCATCCGGCTTGATGAATTGCAGATCACATCTTGGAAGCCATATGGTGAAGGATTTTGGCATTTTAAATTACGCCCCCGGTATATTATAGATAATTTAGCTAATTACAAGACACAGCAGGTGTACACCGTAGGTAACCCTATCGATAGCACATACAAACAGATCACACAGTTTCCATTACAACCCGCAATGTATCCCCGTTCCCGTGCCCCATTCACTTCTCCGCCAACTCTCATTACCGCCTAATTCGTATATAGTTCACTCAGTAGCACGCTAAGCACACTTTCTATGTCATAGGGATATTGGCCATAGCCTGATTCAAAGCTTGCTTTGAGGCGTTTTCTTCAAGGCCTCGACTCTTTCCTCAATTTTTAAAATCTTTATGGTTAGTCGAAAGTCTTAGCCAGGAAACAACAGGCATACCACATCTTTTGAGGGGGACGAGCTGGCATCCTGAGTCCAAGCACCTGCATGGGCTACAAAAATATCCTGGGACTTCTTGTGGTTGTACTTGATGGGATCCAGAGCCATTTTGGAGGAGAGTATTGTTTGATGATGGGGCTTGGAGGAAAGGTCAGACTTCCCACGTAGAATTAGGAGAAGAGTGAATTTAGAAAGATGTAAGTAAGAATGATATTGGGTTATTGCTTGGTTTGACTGATAGAAGAGGATGTCCAGATTTGAATCCAGAGGCACGAATATTATGACCATCTTATATCCTCAGTTAATAAAACTATTCCGCCATAAAGATGCCCTCTACCCTTTTGGTTTATTCCACTTAAGCTTGATTACGAGTTCACAATAGTTTGTTTACAGCTTAACATCACATCAAGATCTTTGGCATTGCCGATTTGGGAAAAAACAAACTCCAATAAAGTGGCAAAACGGATTTATTGGAGAAACATGGTTGATTCTGAAACCAGTCTGCCTCGCCACAGCCTCTCTCACACAGCTTGATACCAGCCATCTTATTTTGGGCAGTTTGTTTTATCTATACTCGGAAGTTCCAAACATTTAGTTTCAGATACTTGATACGAATGTGCAACCGAGGTGTAGCGTCCCCAGCTGATCGAGCTGAGTAAACTGGATGAAAGAGTCATGTAGCCCTGTAGATCTCTTGCATGGATAAGTAAGGCTGTCACAACATCTCAATTGGAATTGCCCAATATGGTATGGTGTGCGATTTGCAACTTTGACCGCCTGTCATCGAATTGACATTGTTACTGTGGCTTGGAAACGTGGCGAACCGTCGTCTGAGCGTTGAAGCAGAAACTTGAAGTTCAAGTTTGGAGTTGCCATATATGGATTAGTCGGGGCTGGGGGTTTGAAACAAAGACATTGTTAACACTTCTTGTCCAATCGATGACCCAAAACTAGGACTACTCCAATCTTACCTGACACTGGCTGAGCATGACGTGTTAATTGCTTTTTCTGTTGAGGAAAGAAAAACAAGAAACGCAACTGTAACCAGAAGATTATTTGGTCGGCTTGACCTTGTACATAATTCAATGCGAGCTTGTAGTGTAACTCTAATTTGACCTGCCCTCTCCCTGCCATTTCCTGCAACCATCCGTCGTCTGGTTCATTCCTGGATTATGTGTCCAGTGATTCAGCCACTAATGGCCTCGCGAGACATAACCTTCGTTCATAGCCGTGCTCCCCGAGCTCGCAAGATTTCGGACGAAGAGTTAGACGACTACAAGGATCTGATAAGATATCTCTACTTGCCCGAGAATCAAAACTCCACTCGGAAAAAAGTCTACACTCGGAAAGAAGTAATCGACTACCTCGAGGAACGTCACCACTTCACTCTGACGTGCGTATCAATCTCATTCCCATATTGTCTTTACCCACCGCTAATGTTCTCAATCTTAGTGGGGATCAGTTCTCGAAAGCAACGAGACGCTGGGGTTTCTACAAACAGCCTCGGAGAAGTGTATTTGTTCGACCTTTATCAAATGACACAGCCAGTCCAAGCACTACGAGCGATACTACCAGTACTGAGATATCCCACTCGAATACACTTAGCGTCTCAACGGATCACGCGCCAGTACTCACAAATGAGTCAAGCAAACGCCCCAGGAGTGCTGCGAGCTCAATCAGCCGTAAGAGCGACATCATAACTCCTAGTCCATCCTCGCCTCTGGCTCGTCGTCCATTGAAACGACCAAAACCCAGAAGCGTCTCAGGCGACACTACTGTCGAAAGCAACTCAGTTACCGACAGCGACTTCATGCTTACTGAAGAGACAAGCACTGAATCGATTACACCCTGCCAAGATGTGTACTACGACGAACTATCGGCAGAATATCTGGCCTGCTGCTACCGCTATCCTAAAGCATTCAGCTACTACTGCAAGATTTCAGTTCCCTTTCAACACAAAACCTCTTCCCCCAAAGAGCGTCGCGATAGGATGCTCGATATGGCAAGGAACGCAATGACACGACGAACTTCTGAGATCGTCAGAGTAATGATGGAATCCGAACTTAAAATAAGCAACGATCCTTTGAATGAAGAGAAGCTTAACCAAGAAGAGCCCCAGATGTGTCGCATACAGTCTTTTCTATTCCATCGCTACCTCGCCCGGATATATGCAAGCCGAAGTAATGGTCTCAATCAGGGCTTGAAACATCTTGATAAAGCTAGAACCTTCACGACATCTTTTGACACTTACGGCCCAGCTTCGATAGATATTTGGACCTTGCTCTGTCTTCTTCAAGGACAGAACGACATGCATATTCCAGAAGGCTTGCTCAATTCTCTGAAGTGGGATGAAAGATCGCTTGCTTTGGATGTGAGAGACTGCCTTAAGCATTGCTGGGGAGCCCTAACTCAGACTAAGTCTTTACCATTGGCCTTGCAAATCTATGACTTGGAACTACGCGAAAGGATGAAGCCAACTGATATGAGCGACTTGGTTCTTCAGAACAATCCTCTTTATCTTTGGAACAAGACCAGTTATCTCTTTACCTTTCTCTGGAAGCACATGCACCAAGCTCATATTCCTCAGGAATGGGGACACCCTATATTATCCTCGACGCACTTTTTAATGATCATAAGTAGGATGATCGTTCAAAGGTCTCTACTTTCGTCCAAGCCTACGAGTTGCTCCCTTGACTTTGAGAAGCAACCACTGGAGTTTAGACCTGAGGACCAAGATCTTTATCGTGATGTTGTCATAGAACTGTATCACGAAAGCCTGTTCCCGCCGAGTCAAATCAAAAGAGATTTCGTCACTCAGTTTGTTGAGCATCACTCATGGTCAAGGCCGACGACATTTAAGAGTGAAGTTCTTCAAGACGTTCAAAGTTACCAGATGGAAGCACTTGAAAACATTGTGGCCACCGGAAAAGGGAGCATCTCAACTACTCCTACTTCTACTACAGGAGTAGTAGAGATAACGAATTTGAAGCCAAAGAGCGACGAGAGACGTGCTTCAACGGATAATGAGTTTCTAAGCTGGCTGGTAGAACAGCAGGAGAAGCTAGCCTCTGCTGGTCAGAGAGACACCATCGTCTCTATCCAATATCCACCATCTTTCGATTCCTCCAGCATTTCATCTTATCTGAGGACACCTCCATCTGCACATCACCTATACATCAACGCACTAAATGGAAATCCTGCGATCACTAGATCGTTAGCATCTCGGTCATCACGCTCTTCTCAAGTATCAGGCTCAAGCTCGCTCCGAAGGTTCAAAGCAGCGGCACTTAACGGACTGAGCCAGCCAGATCTGATACTGGAGGAGACAGATCCGATACTGGAGGAGATTGCTCAGGAAATGGAAAAGATCGATCGTTTGTTCCTGAAGATAAGAAATGAAAGACAGAAACGAGATGTGGGGTTAACGATCAGTAGAAGAATAGGGAGACTCTGGAAAGGTAAAGGTTAAGCGGATTTAACTAATATATGACACACTTAAATAAATATCCTTTTATGAGGGCCTTGGACTTTACAAGAATGGTAAGATAAGAACTGATTATGGGCTAGAACGGTAACAAAATGAATTATTTCGTTGTATTCCAATTTATTTCACAACCTGATTCTTCACTATCAAGCAAGCGATGGTCAGCCAACGCTCGCGCCAAACTTGAAGAATTACACACACTGCCTGGATACCTTGATAAATAGAAACCAATAAATTCATTGTTTTAGTTGGTGCCTGTGCTCGTAATACGTGGCGGCTGGCGAATGCATTGAGTCGATGAAGTGATGCCTAACTGCTTGCGTAACCTCCCTCGTCACGCTCATTGTCACCATTTCTTATAAATTTCAAATTATTCCCCCATTTTAGAAACAATAGTAAGCTCTTCCTCTTTATAAGTCATATTAGTAATCTGGAATATTCCTGTCTTGAAAACAGAATATTCCATCATGCCATCCATTCGAGCCCATATTTCCACTTCATCACCAGTCTTGGACTTGGAGTCCGAAAACGACTTCATCATTACAATCGACCTGTTCCTCGAACATGATCATGCGATTACGTTCCCAGCTGCTGAAGTACCTCTCTTTGGGGGCAAAGTCATGTACCAGGGGGGCTTGACTTTCGCCGACACTGCAACTGGGACCCTCGCCCATCGCAACACTATATGCATCTGCGGACCCGGCTACGGAATGTCTTTGCACAAAGAAAATAAAGAGTATTTCATGAGCCTATATCCCGGAGAGAAATACACCATCACAGCATCGATAGAGCGTATGAAGAGTAGCGTGGGACAATATTCTGACGCAGCAGAAACGCTCCCTGAAGTTTGGAAATGGCGGAATGTATCTCACTTTGACGATGGAAAGACCTATAAAATTGGTATTGACCAAGCTTCGGAGATTAGGAAGTGGCTTGAGGGTGGTAGGAAGGAACTTCTTTCAGGGCCTTTGCGTCACAGAACGGAGGACAAGATGAAGACGGAGCCGATCGCGATTCATGTCACTGAGCCGGCTTGCTTTTCTGTCAAGAGACCTGATGCGGATGGGAGTCTGAATTACCCTTAGTATACGGCATCTGTTGATATCTTTTGTGGTTATTGAGCTTCCATTATCACTATTCTTATACTCTGCAGTACAATGAATTCCCCGCTTGGTGACACTCGGTTGGAGCCGCCAGGACCCATATGGCTGGTCTTGGCAAGTTGAAGCTCCATCGACCTAAGGCTATTTTGACCCTTGTTTGCGAGATTTTTATTCCGCGTTCAGAGAAATATTAGCCGGGATTGTGAGAAGGGATGAGTTAAGCATAAACATGGTCGCAGTTGTCAAAACATGACCCTATCCATAATCCCCGGTGTGCTCATCTCAGCTTGCATTATACTAACAATTTTCACATGAGCCTTCATCAGTGCGTAATAGGGACAGTATGGGCAAAGCGGGAATAATTTGCAGCGAGATTTTCTCTTTAAGATAGACTTAGCCTAGATATATCCTAGTTCCTTACAAACAACTAACCCATGATTTAGCCAAATGTTGTGATGCAGAAACTCGGTTCATGGCTCCCGGGTAGGCTGATCTGCCACGAACATCACCAAAGCTCCACGACTTGTTCATAAAGAACACAAGCTAATAGTCAACTAAACTGCGCCTCTGGATATCGGCATCATGTTATCACCCCGCACCAATTGTGCAACAAGTCATAACATATCCACGCATTAACCCATTAGTCGCCCAACATGAGTCGATGAGCTACGCACTATCCCCTCAGTCTAACATAACCCGATTGGGTGGCTAAATACAATTGCATTCATTAACCACCAACATACATTTGTGCGGAACATAAGTAGCACCCAAAAGCCGAAGATAACTGCCATCTCGAAAAGGTCAAGCTTCTCTCTAACAAGTCAAGTCACTGCAGCCACCATGTCGCCCTCCAACCCCATCATCCCTGGTTTCTCTCCTGATCCGTCCATCGTCAAGGTTGGCGAGTGGTACTTTCTGGTGAACTCCACCTTTCACATGTTCCCTGGTATTCCCGTGTATGCATCCAAGGATCTCTTATCGTGGAAACAGATCGGTACGTCGATTCCAACTTTTGGAAATTAATACTGATGGTTGGATAGGAAATGTTATCAATAGACCTGGACAGCTTAGTCTGAAGCTGTCAGACACTGAAGTCAACCGTATGCCAGACGTCGGAGAAGTTATGCTCGCAACTGGTGGTCTCTTTGCTCCAACTATTCGCTACCATGATGGCACTTTCTACGTTGTTTGTACAAATGTCATACGAGCAACTGAAGACACGCGATACGCGTTGAAGAACTTCATTGCGACTACAAAAGACATCTGGTCGGACAAATGGAATGACCTGGTCTGGTATGACTTTGATGGTATCGACCCCAGTATCTTGTTCGACGATGATGGCAAAACATATATCCAGGGATCCAAGTCCCCAGGTCCTTACACCAAAATCGCCCAATTTGAGATTGACCTCAAAACAGGTGCAAGGCTATCTGAGGAAAAGATCATTTGGGAAGGAACTGGAGGCGTTTATCCCGAAGGACCTCATATTTACAAGCGCAACGGCTGGTACTGCCTCATGATTTCTGAAGGCGGAACTCACGAAGACCATATGATCACCATGGCTCGATCCCGCAACGTCTGGGGCCCTTACGAACCATGCCCTAACAACCCCATCTTGGTTCCAGCTAGCAAAGACATGTATGTGCGCCACACAGGTCACTGCGATGCATTTGAGGATGAGAATGGTCAGTGGTGGGGAGTTCTTCTTGGAGTTCGCAGAGATAACGATGGGCGATACAACATGGGCCGAGAGTCGCATCTCACTCCTGCAAAGTGGACTGATGATTGGCTCCGCTTGGATTCTGTTGAGGCTGTCATTGATACATCCCGGCTAGCGAGTGCAAATGCAGCCCAGGGTCTGACAGCCGTGGAGGGAGTGGATTACCTTTACATCCGAGATCCAGTTTTGGAGAACTACAAGATTGACAGCGGAAGCAAGACGATCAGTTTGACTTCATCCCCTGTTGATCTGTCGCACCCAAATGACTCTCCTTCTTTCGTGGGTAAGAGACAGCGCCTACACTCCGGCCAAAGCAGCACCACCTTCAAACTCAACCCCTCAGCAAATCTCAAGACTGGTCTGGCTATTTACAAAGATGAACACCGCTACGTCAGAGTCTACTATGACACCGCCTCCAAGTCGGTAGAATACGAAGCTATCAATGTCGCCAAGGACATCAAAAAGACGGAACGGCGCGCACTAGACAAGGATGCTGATAATATCCGGTTCCGCTTTGACTACACTGAGCAGGAATATCGCGTATCGTATGCCGTCGGACAAGATTGGGAATGCATTGCTACACTGGACACGATCGATATGACGGGCCCCGATTTCGTCGGTCCCGTTATCGGTGTGTTTGCTCTAGCGCAAGAGGCTATTACGGTTGAAGTCATTGATCTTCAGGTAGAGTAGATAGATAACGCCAAGTGCAATTAAGATTAGATCAACCGTTGGTCCGGTTCGGCTACGTTCCGAAGCTCTGCCCCCTGAGTTTCTATTGGTGCGCAAATACATTCCATCTTAGACTGATTCATGGTAAAACACATGACACTATCAGTGACAGTTAGTTTTGTTAGTGATTGTTGGTTCTGTATTAAGCTTTCAGCCTATGATTTAACCAGCCATAGGCTAATTAACCTTTGAGCTACAAAATTAACCGGTTGAGCCTATTGGGCGCACTCGTAAACCCCATGGGGGATTTTCGTACCCCGTACCTTGGATAAGGTAACCTTGCGGGGAAATAACCTCCAATTTGGGGTAAGCCGAGCCAACACCGTGCCTCGGAGGCTCCTAAATGCCTGAGTCGTTGGTTTGAAGGCCTGACTCGGTTGGCTAAGTAAAGCTTGGTATTGTTGGTGGTATAAAGATATGCCCTTCCCCAGGTGTTGATCATGTCCTCAGCTCCAAACTCACTGGTATCAATCAGCAAACATGGGTCTTCTCACTCCTCCTAAGCGGACCCAAAAGGTCATCCCTGTTAAGCCAGCAAAGGGACATTTCTTCTTTGCTGGAAAGGAGTTTGAGCGTGTGCCATGGTGGAAGAGACGTAACATGCGGATTCTGTACTTTTACATTGTTATTCTCATTCTCACAAACACCGCCAATGGTTTCGATGGTACGCTACACAACAAATGACTGATTTACTTGAAGTTTGCTAACATTATCTAGGTTCCATGATGAACGGTCTCCAGACCTTGACCTACTGGCAAGAATACTTCAACCACCCACGAGGCTCCATTCTCGGCCTTTTCAATGCCTCAATGAGTCTTGGCTCTCTCATCGGTCTTTTCGTCGTGCCTTACTTGGTTGATTGGGCCGGTCGAAAGGTCGGTGTTCAGATTGGTTGTATTCTGATGTTGCTCGCTGTTGGCCTTCAAGCTGGAGCTCAGAACTTCGGCATGTTTGTCGCCGCACGTATCATTCTTGGTTTCGGCGATTGTATTGTTCTTGGATCAGCTCCTCTTCTCATCGCTGAGATTGCTCATCCTCAAGATCGTGCTATTCTTGTCACTCTGAGTGGTGCTTCCTATCACTCTGGTGCTTTCATTTCTAGTTGGGTCACTTACGGAACCCTTCAGATCAAGGTATGTTCCGCCAGTAACTTGAAGGCATTATTTTGCTGACTGATTACGCAGAGCAACTGGTCTTGGAGACTTCCCAGTCTTCTCCAATCCATCTGCAGTGTCGTCATTCTCGTCGGAATCTTCTGGATGCCCGAGAGTCCCCGTTGGCTCCTCAGCAAAGATAAGCACGAAGAAGCCCTCAAGGTCCTCACCCACTACCACGGCGAGGATAACGCCGATGATGAGTTCGTTCAGCTCGAGTTTAGCGAAATCAAGGCTGCTATTGCCCTCGACAAAGAGATTGGACAGACAGGATGGGCCGACTTCCTCAGGACTCCCGGAAACCGCAAGAGAATTGGTCTTATTACTGCCCTTGGTTTCTTCAGTCAGTGGAGTGGTAACGGTTTGATTTCTTACTATCTCAAGGGAATCATGGATGCTGTTGGTATCACCAAGGCGGAGACTCAGCTGGGTATCAATGCGGGTATGAAGACTCAAGGTTTGATTATCAACACTGCCTTTGCTTTCTTCATTGATATTTTCGGTCGTCGACCTATCTACCTGACATCGACTATCGGAACATGTCTGATCTTCACTTTCTGGACCATTGTTTCGGCACGTTACAACATCGACCCCAACCAGGCTCTAGGTTATGCTTTTGTGGCATTGACCTTTATTTATGGCCTGTTCTACGATATCAAGTAAGTCCTTTTCTCATCTCTAATTTCCTTACAAACTAACATCATACCAGGTCCGGTCTCATGGCCAACTACACCACTGAGATTCTCCCCTACGGCCTTCGAGCCAAGGGTTTCACATGGCTCAACTTCTGCGTCACCGCCGCCCTCTTCTTCAACCAGTACATCAACGGTATTGCCCTTGAGGCCATGGGCTGGAAATACTACACCATCTACTGCGTCTTCCTCGCCTTTGAGGTATATGTCATTTACTTCTTCCTCATCGAGACTCGATACACGCCCATGGAAGAAATTGCGCAGTACTTTGATGGTGATGCGGTTGATGTTGGAGAGGTTGCTAAGGCTGATATGAAGGAGAGAGGTATTATGTTGACCCAGGTGGATTCTAAGGGACCTCAAGCGACTCAGATTGAGAGACAGGAATAAGTGACTTGATGAATCTGGAAAGTCTGACAGTGTTCAGACCTGGAGATCTTTGGACTCATTTCAGCAAGGAATAATGAGAGCAGCTGCTTATCAGATATGGTTCATATTTTACGGCCGAGATGCACCTCTGATGTCTATCTCAGTAGAATATATATACAAGAAACTTTCGAATGAACCATAGAGGCCAGCCTGAGACTATCAACACACTTTAAAACAACCCATCAAAGCGTCTAGCCCTGATCACCCCCATATCCCTACTTTCACTCCCGTTTAGAAGTTGGAAGTACCCTTGGTAACAACACCAGACTTGAGGGCAACGTTCTTAACAATGACCTGCTTGTTGTTGACGCTAGAGACACGAACCCAGGCAGTGTCGTTGGGAAGAGTTCCCTTAAGCTGCCACATGTTGGGGTCCTTGAGAGTGGTGGTCTTCCAGGTCTTGCCGTTGTCGCTGCTGACATCGACGGCCTTGATACGGTGGGTAGCGCTCTGGATGGTTGCGGCGAACCAGTACTTGGAGGCACCACCGTGCATGTGAACCTCCAGAGGAGTACCCTTGGGGAGAGGGCATTCAATCCACTTCCACTGGATACCTTGGACACCACCCGCGGAGAGGCCGTTGGTCAGCTTAGACCAGGTGGCGGGGGTCATATCGAGATGGTTCTTGTCACCGGGGTCGGTCTTGTTGGTGACCTAATGCGAGTCAGTACACTATTAACGATAGAGTTGAGACATGGGGCATGCTTACCATGATCTTGAGGGTCTTTCCCTTGTAAGACACCTGAATGCAACCACCACAGTTGGCACCATTGTTCCAGATATCCTCAGAAACACAAGTAGATCCATCAATCCCAGCGGGCAGCTTGTAGTCAACAAAGCTGCAAGCACCCTTCTGCCAGCAGTCCTCCTCGTGGCAGCTACCGCCGTAGCGGGTTCCGAGACCAGTGAAGGTGGGGTTTCTTGAGGTAGCAGCGGCGTTGGCAGCGGTCGAGGCTGCGGCCATGAGAGCGACGAAGGTAGAGATGTTGGCGAACATTTTGAAGTTGTTGAGTGTTGATAATGAATGAAAGGTTAATGTCAAACGACCGAAGTGAATGTAATAAAAATGGAACTTGGAAAAGAATGTGCTGATGAGTGAAGGAATTTAGTAGATGGGAAGCTGTCGTCTTATATATTACAGAGCACAATGCCCTGCAGTAGTACAGAGTAATATCTGCTCCGCCCTGAATGGGTCTCGCCAAGTTTCATCTGTCTAAAATTCTAGAAACAATCCCTGTAGCCATGCCACTGACATCTCGAGAAAACGGTCCAGACTCGCTCTCGCCAATAGAGAGTGGTAAGAAAGATCTCCCTACATGGTTTCATTCAACGATCCGTTTAATAACAAGATCGCGTTATTCATGCCGGTTTTACCGTGAGAGTTCACGCTACCTGTTTCAGAAGTCCCGGTTTGGCGGGATGCCAATCTAACTAAACGAGCTTATCCTTGTTCCCCAAGATCCGGATTTGACTCCGTATTCCGTTCAATGGAGACTTGGGAAAAAACGGTTTTCTCTTTTCTGCCATGATTTTCTTGATTGAAACTGTGGATGTGACTTTGATGGCGGGTCTATAAACAGAAAACTTGGCATAGAAACACGTAAGTTCTGTTTATTGACTAAGGAATACTTCCATGCCACGTCATTTAGCAACTAATGATCAAGTATTCCATACCATTTGACCGCTTGGCAAGATTATTGAAGCCTGCTTTCAAGTAAAATACAAGGCTTCATGCAGTTTTAACATTGCGGACAGTAGCGTACGTCAGGTCGGTCGGCAAATGGACAAAGCTCATCCGATCCCCTGTATCCCGATTATCCGCACGAGTCTTGGCCGATTACTCCACTGGGGGACCTTGTCCATATATCTGAAACTCCATGGACCGCATCGGATAGAACAGTTCGTCGGGTTACTATGGATTAATGCAACCACATACAACATCTTGTAGTGCTTTCGTTTAATGCCGCTGTGGGTTAGTCAGTATTGAGTAGAAGACTTGTTTTTGAGCTTACGACGCCAGGCGGGTACAACAGAAGCCCGTTGACAGAAATAATCAAGTATTTAGGCCCTAAACTTAAGTAAAGTTGTCCTAATCTTTACGACAGCCTTGCCTATTTCTTACCTTATTTCCTGGGCGCGAAAAGAGAATCCATCCAGCGCTTCGGGGGTAACTTAGCTTGCGGGTTACATTTTTATTACCGGTTGAGTCCTGTAACTGAAAGCTGAAAGCTTGTCTTCCTAACTGGCTCTGGTGTTGATTCGCTTACCTTCTCAGTAAATCACATAATTTACAAGTCCCTGTGAGAGCTAATATCAACCAGTAATATCCTTGTAGGAAACCCCGTGTTGTTGAGAGAAGTCATAAACTGGAATTAATAATGGTTCCCTTGTGTCAACGAGAGACTAGATAAAGCTTATAGATCGTTTAACCATAAAGTCAAGCCACGCACTAAAGAACCGGGCGTAAGCGCTGTCACATCGAGTCAGTCCAGGCTATGTCAGCCGTCCAATGACTTCTCCTGTACCTGAAACTAGGCGAAGCTGAATGGCACGAAGAAACGGGCGGGCTAACCGTCCCATGTCTCAAGCTTGCCATTATTGATACATCGGCTCTCCGTACCTTGGCCCTTAAACTCGAAAATGAGAAATACTTCCAAAGGGGTTTTCCGTTGCATCTCAGGATCTTGCTGCAGTCAGCGGCCTCTTGGAAAAAGAGAGCGATGTACGGAGTATTATAAACCGTTCACTTAACCAATCATCTACCAAGCCACTCTATACGCTCCTTTCGCTGAACTTCCTGTCACCATCAGAGCTTCCCACGAGTCCGTACAGTACCTCAATCCATTGAATTGAGTTTCTGCTATACACGCTAAGAAGACCATCAGGGTGCTGCGACAGTGCGACATTATCGTAGTCGAGTTGGCTAATATCGCTTGAACAGAGGCTCAGCTAGCTACGGTGAGTATATTGGCTCATTACTACCATAGGACAACCGGGGAGGGTAGCCAGTTGAGATCCATTTAATGTAAGATAGCATATGCAGACTACCGTCATCTGGTATTAAGAAAAAAGGCTGATAGGTTTTTTATTTGCCAGTCTGAGGATGGGTGTATTTAGTTCTCTGACGACTTCTGGACAATAGGCGTTCATCTTGACAATGGCTGGGACGCAATAGACCCTATGGCTGAATCTCGAGCATAGTACCGTATGGTATATCTGGTAGAAGCTGTATCTAGGTTACAGATAACGCGTCAAGAGGGAAATGGCCGAAAGGGAACTCTCTGAGAAAGAGCGTGGTAGAAAGATATGCTGCAAGGAATTTTGGCCATGACGCCTATGATAAATTGCCGCCACCTTTCCAAGTATTGGGGTACGACTGATCACAGGTCTACACTTGGGTGAGTGAAGAGAGGTTTGAGATTATGGGATATGGGACCCTAAGCTCTAAGTTTGTTTGTTCATTCATATGGAGACAAGCAAATATGCACGTGATTGGATCTTACATGTGATACTTGCCTCTGGAGAAAAGCCCGCATATTAACTTAGATATGCCAACTCTCAAGTCAACTCATTCCATTACTAAATATTTCAACTTTCTAAACAATTTATCCTTTATTTCCATTTCTGGTTTCGCTCGTTATGTAGGAGGCCTACCAGCTGAAGCGGGGTTGAGGCGGCTTGTTATGTTCGATAACACAGTCTATATTTCCTTCAATCTTCCCTCCAACATTCAATTCATCATCAAGCATTCTAATACGAAAATAATATGAAGGTTCTCAATATTATCACCCGTCGTATCCGCCGTCTCCCTTCAGCCTGCTCTTCCTCATCCCTCCATCGCACTCACTACACAGGCTCCCTCCTCTTCAACCTCGCATCATTCATCCTCCCAGCCTTATACGGAACTCTCTCCAAGCTCTGGGTCGCAAATATAGATTCATCCAAAGTTGTCCTCACAGATGCATATACCTACATGAACACTGCTTCAGAAGCAGTAAACGAGGGTTTGCCGAGAGCTGCATGGGTCATCATTGGAGATAAAGCTTCGCGATCCCTTGCGAAACGTCTTCAGTTGACGCATACTCTTATTGCTTTTCAGTCTGTTATTGGATTGATGTTGAGTGTTATCTTTCTTGGTGCTGCGTCGTCGTTTGCGAATAGCTTTGTTCCTGTTGAAGTTCGTGCTGCGAGCTTGACTTATGTGCGGATTGCTTCTTTTACTGTGTTTAGTGGAGCGTTGGAAACCTCGGTGGCGACAGCAACCAGGGCTTTGGATAAACCCGATATTCCGCTGGCTATTAGCACCGTCAAGTTTGCCGTCAACATTATCCTTGACTTTCTTATCATCTCGCGTTTTCATGTGGGTTCTTTCACGCCAACTGTTAACATGCAAGGTACTATCCAACTGGTCTGCAATCTTGTAGCTGCTTTTGCCGGGCTGCTTTACTTCCTTTGGTCGAATACTTGGTCTTTCAAGAGGCATACACCGCATGATACCCAAGAGGATTTGCGTCCCAGCTTTGATGCGCTGAAAGTTCTCTTCTGGCCCGGATTGATATTCTTCATCGAGTCAGCCGTGAGAAACGCATTATATCTCTGGCTAGTCAGCACCATCGTTGCTTTAGGTGCAGTCTATGCTACGGCTTGGGGAGTTTTCAACACTATCCGCTGGGGGCTTATCATGGTTCCCGTTCAAGCCCTCGAAGCAACTGCTTTGCAATTCATCGGTCATAACTGGGGAGAATGGAGAAGACGTGTAGACATCACCACACGAAAGCCCAGGGCATCACTGAAAGATCTACACAACATTGCGCGCCCAGCATTCAGATCTCTCGTTCTAGCTCTGATCTTCGAGATCCCGATAGCAATATTCCTCACTCTCTTCGGAGCAAAACCCTTCGCGTCATATATAAGCGGTTCAGACGAAGTCGCCAACGTTACGGCCTACATGTGGCGAAGTCTCGATTGGTGTTACATATTCTACGCCATGTCAACTCAACTTGCTACAATTCTTCTTGCAACGCGACCGAGGTGGTATTTGTATCAGAGCCTTGTAAGCAATCTTCTTTATGTACTGCCCTGGGCGATCGCGTGTCAAGTGGGTAACTTGAATGAGAGTAATGCCTGGTGGTATTACAAATTTGTTTTTGGTGGTAGTCTTGTTTTCAGTTTTGGAGATATTTTGGTTGTTAATTCGCTTTGGGCTTGGAGTTTGTATTATGGGAAGACTGAGTTGGAGGAGTTTCGAGAGTGACTGCCGGATTGACGCGGGGTGCTATAAAAGTTGCATGAATCAACAATACAGTTTTTAGGTATATGTAGTGAGCATTTTGGATCCTTTCCGCCTGCTTCTGCTCCGTTATGAATGATTTGGAACTCAATGCTATGGTGCCATCGCCATCAGTCATCACCTCATTCTGCAGATCCCACTTCTCCAACATGTAACTATGCATTAGTAATGAGAGCTCAAACTCACTTGTCCATCACGCCCTTGGCCATCTCTTCAACTTCTCAAATTTATCATCCCCAAAATCAACGCCAAAATGTCTTTTACTACAACTCTCATTGCTGCACCTCCACCCGGCCAGCCGGATATTGCATACGCCCCAAATTATGACAACTATCAAGCCCGAAGTGCCCGGCGTCTCAAAGAGGGGAACCTGCCGACTTCCGTACCAGATGGCTTTCCCGAGCAGCTAACCGGAGATCTTGTATGGGAAGGTAGCTCAGTCGGCAAGACGTATAACTGGACTTACGAATTATCGGACGAACAGCTCAATGAAATTCATCAAGCCGCGCAACATTTCAAAGGTACTCGATCCATGGTCATCGCATGCCTGATCTAACGCAACTAGGCCTTGGAATTCCACTGGGGTATCTCTCAGCAGAAACATTCCCTTTGCCAAACTTGCACTCGGAACTGCGCAAATTGTCTGATGAGCTGCACAAAGGTCATGGTTTCTTCGTCATTCGCGGTCTCGACGTAGATAACTACAGTCGAGAAGACAATGCGATTTTCTACGTTGGCATCTCCTCACACATCGCACCACAGAGGGGTCGTCAAGATGCCAAGTTTGATGGCAAACCAGCCGACGTTGTCCTTACTCACATCAAAGATTTAAGCGCTGGTCGAGAAAAGGTCGCAATCGGCAGTCCAGCTTATACCACTGACAGACAGGTTTTTCATACAGATAATGGTGATATCGTCTCGCTCTTCTGTCTTGATACTGCTCTGGAGGGCGGTGCAAGCAGGATTGCGAGTACGTGGCGAGTATATAACGAACTTGCGAGGTCTCGACCTGATTTGATTCACACTCTTTCCCAGAACTGGGATGTTGAGAAGTAAGAGGAGTTCAGCCACAGACTGGTGGAGTTAACTGACAGAAACAGCTTTGCAAACCCAGACAAGAAGTATACAACACGACCACTTCTCTATCATCAGAAAGCTACCGAGTCACTGCCTGAGAGGGTAGCTTTGCAGTACGCTCGTCGATACTTCGTTGGCTTCGGCGCACTACCACGAAGCCATGATATCCCGCCCATCACAGAAGCTCAAGCTGAGGCTCTCGATGCTCTTCACTTCCTAGGAGATAAGCTAAGTGTTTCGACGAACTTTGCAAAGGGCGATATGCAATTCATCAACAACCTCGCTGTGTTTCATGCTCGAGATGCGTTTACGGACTCGCCGACTCAGCAGTAAGTACAGTTCCTTCTGTCAAGTGGTATCTGCTGATCTTTAAGACGCCATCTCCTGCGACTTTGGTTGAGAGATCCTGAGAATGCTTGGGAAACTCCGGAGCCGATGAAGGAGAGATGGGCTGAGCTGTATGATGGAGTTACGCCGGATTCTCAAGTATTTCCTTTGGAGCCTTATATCCGAAGTGCCAGCAACAAGGCCAGATGAACGAGACTTGATTTTGTCCGAATGATTTTACTGCGCATTATTGAATTGATGATCTGACTGCAGAGGAACGGAAATCCGCAGGATCAGGCATAATAATCGCACGATGCTGGCGATCGCTTACTGAAGCCTAAAAGTTTCAGCTTACTTGGCGATCATAATCTCACAGTCTCGCAATAGCTTCGCCAATTCTTTTCACATTCAATCAAAAAAATATTTTTAGGAGTCCCCTTTTTATCCCGCCACATCAAGCCTCTTAAATCTTATGTTATAGATGGCGTTACGTCAATCGAGAATTTTGAGGTTCGATGGGGCTTCTAAGTTTTCCAACGTCTGTGGCCTGTGCAGGACAGGATGCAGGCAATTTCCCAGTGATCTGATGCCCATGTCCGCCAAGATCGGGAAGTGGTCCACCGATGTCATAATAATTTTCTCATTTTTCAGCTATACCTTGTGATTCTTGTTGGTTGATAGATGTTCTATCAAAAAAGGCGTATAAACTGCCTCAAAACACATCAAATCCTTCTGATATGCTTTTTATCGGTAATTGAAGGCATTCAGTGATAAATCTCTGATAATATCCCGTGGCTATGCCCGATCAGATGTCTCTGATCCTTTCCAAAGTTGCCTAGCAACTGGGGTCCTTCATCCACATCCTTGAAGTGATACGAGGTCTAGCCAAGGTTACTAAATTTGGAGTGGCTTTTCTTGGTCGGTGATAGGTCCAAACCCCCGGATAAACCCCTTAATGCGATGCCTAGCGAAAGACAAAAAACTGAACCATCCCTTCCAATCACCCTCAGCCCGACGCGTAACTTTTCGTTCCTCCATCATCCATCACCAACCAACAACATTCGTTAATATTTTTAATTCTTCACCAACAATCGCTCGCTTTATCAAGTTTTAATAACTTCTTCACCACATCAATCATCATGTCTTCCACCACCAGCGCCGCTATCTCCGTCCCCAGCACAGGATGTGCTGCTCAGCTCTACAATATCCCTAACCAGGACAACACCTGTGCCATGCCCTACCGAAGCAACAACACCGACATCATGGAGAAGTGCTGTGGTGACGCCAAGATCGTAGCTTACCGCGACGACTGTGGTATCTACTGTGTCGCCCTCGACCAGACCATTGGTGATCTCGCCAAGTGCCTCTTCAAGAACGGTGCTCCCGATGCCGATGTCTTCTGCAGCGGAAACAAGAAGACCACAAAGACAAAGGACGCTGATGTTCCCGCTACTGCTCAGGCTAGCGCCATCTCTTCCGATGATGCTAAGAGCAGTGGTAAGGATGATGATGACAAGAGCACTGCTACTGGTTCCGAGACTGCCACTGGTACTTCCAGCAAGTCTACCGGTACCTCCACTGGCAACGCTGCTGCTGGCATCGCCCCCAAGTCCAGCATCAACACTGTCGGTCTTGCCATCGGCGCTCTCCTCTTCAGCTCTTTCGCTGCTGGCATGTTCCAGCTGTAAGCTGAGCCAGGCTTGCGCGGTTTTTTGTTGGAACGAAAATCTTCTACCCTGTCGATAATTTCGGAAGGTCAAATAATGTTTTTGCTTGCGTGCATCTAGCATTTTGATGGTGCATTAAGTACAGAGATGGATATCATAATTGGACAAGACACATGTTGGAAATGGAAAATGTATACCTAATTTGCAGTTTACTCTTGAACAGACAATGAAATGCTCCCCAATTAAGCATTCGCTCGCTCAGCCTTGTCGTGATCAGTGCTTTGGATCGCGAGAAGGTCGCTTACTCCACTGCGAATGTCAAGCGATTCAACTAATCTTTAACGATTGAATGAGCCCCATGTAACGCCGTGCGACGTCATTCACACCATGTGTAAACGGTTGACCCAAAGCAAGACCCATGAGGCTTGCCAAGGTTACGATTATCAACAACGTTGTGATGATCCGTCGCAACGGTCGCTTCTAGTCAAATTAGCAGTCGCGTAAAGTATATACGCCAAAGTCCGTTTCTTGAATGTGATTTTGTCCACAAATGCGCTTGTTCAATCGCTTTCCCTATGCTGAGAGCTGCAAGTCGCCTCTTCTGTCAGAGCTGACGAGTCTTATTGCCGAGTATCCGGAATCGTGAGACATCGTCAGATTTCCTAGCTATAGGGTAACCTCGGCATTTATTTTGAACTCGATATTGGACGAAGGATACTTACAGAAGCCATCGTGTTCTCCCCTTGGAGAGTCACGGAATAGTGTGCATTCAACCTTTATCGCCCAATTGATATTTTTTGATACAAAAAAACAAAGAAAAAGGACAGTGATTGACAAAAGATCATTTTGTCGCGACGGGTGATGTTTTGAGCATGAGCCAGCGTAAATTGACCATGTCTCAACATTTATCAAGTCATTGCTCCCTGTTTTTCTTAAGACTTATCATGAATCATGTCCAATTATTACTATCGTCATCAAATACTCTCAAAATCTCACTCTTACGACCCCATTCCTCAGCACACTCGGTCCTTGCCGTTCTTCCACCGCCTAACATTCCATCACAACATCTTGACAAAGGGGCACCAGGTCAACACCCTTGCATTGTCTCACTTTTCTTCTTCCAAGCCAATAATGTCTTCAGCCTCGCCCTCGGGCCACGGGATCCAAAGCTTGTTCCTGGGGTCTATGAGACAAGTTCTACATTCCATCTTGACGAGTTGCGCCATTTATCGAATCGGTAGGGCCGGTGCTGGGGAAATATTGAATTGATCGTGAAATGGATTCAACGACCCCGTAATATTACGGGGCTTGGTCTGTCCGCAAGGCTGGATTTACGATTGATTCAGGGTGATCAATAGTGGCTCAGGGGAACCAGATCTCGTAGATTTATTGGGAAACTCAATACATACTCGGGTTTCATTGCTTTGTACTCACTCTCTATGAAAACTATGAGTTGTCATAGGACATGAGTAATGTCAATGCCATAGATCACGATCAGAGTAACCATCGGCCAACTTGCTGGTTTACGAATATCCAAAATTAGTAAAACGGCAAACTGGTATCTCATTCACTAGTTCGTCCGGATAGTACAGCCGACCTCCATCTGATAGGGCAAGCCAACCAAAGCACATACCAGTGAGTTTTAACGCTCCACATCGCACGTTTGATCTGCAAACGGCCTTTGGTTGGTTTGCCGTTAGAAACACTAATCTCTTATCTCTTTGGGGTTTTCTTGTTGGTGTTGCATAGGGTAGATATCGTGAACAGCTTCGGTGAAGCTGTCGACCTCCCTGCATGAGTGACATTCAGAACCCTTAGTGTTGATTCCATGCCGATTAGCGACTTCACCCGTGCGGTTAATCGATGGGGCATGAAGCTACCCCAAGATTGCGAGTAATTCATGGAAATTTCTTAGGATATCGGTATATAGTGCTTCTTGTTGATATTCAAACTGACTGACAACCTATGTCTGTATCCCTCTTCCCAATTGATCACATTACCTACGGCTTTCGGGTAGCATGCTAGTCCCTAGACATAATTAATTAAATCCGTCAATATTTCCTTGTTTCCGGTAATTGACAAGATCATATCTTGGTTACCATCCGGAATCATTCAAAACATCATCAAACCAGATTTACGAAGACAACGACAACCTCCCTCAAGAATTCCCAGCCACCATTCTACAACAGAGACACTATGCTTATGACTTACGCGTCAACCTATGCAAGGCACAGCATTATTACTGGTCAAAATACTACAGTGGTCGACTGGGTTCGTAAAACGCACATTGACGGGTGCGGTCCATTCCGCTATCAGTCTTACAAAAAGTGACACTCGCTTCATTCCCTAGTGGATAAATTATTCTTCCTGCCTAGGCCCTACGCCTACTCCTTTTCTTATGTCTTACTTATTTCTAGTTTAGTACCCTTACAGACAGTCGCATGCCTTGGATCGTGTTGCTGTAGCCAGGAAATTGGAAGTTCAGTATTGACGAGGCGTTGTCGTGGGGAAATGGCAGATTGTGAGCGAATTGTTTGACTTGGAACTAAGGTATTGTACATTTCTTGCCAAAATGGTAAATCGGTGGTGAATTGTCTCTCTCTAGTCGCCTGGGCGAGCTACGCGACATCCACATTTTGCCATGGCGTTTGACAACGATTCTTGGCGTGTGGCGGGCTAAAAGCTTGGTACGCCGTTTGCAAAACGTGGTTTTACCTATTATGCATTACTAAATTCTGTAAAAAGAAAACAACGTTATTGGAATTCATTCACTGCTTTCGTAAAATTGCCATGTCAAGGGAGACATAGGGGTTACGCTTCCGTTGAGCGGAAAACGGTCCCGAGAGTAGTACGAGCAGTAGTCTGCAAACAGTATAGACACGGATTTGAAGAATGAAATATTTCCAATCTAGACTGTTTGCGAGGGGTTTTGTCGTGCCTGAGATGGTGAGACATTTGATTCAATGTGGGTGGAGAGAATGGTGACACCCTTGCATATTGACGGATCTAGTAACAGTCTATCAGGAATGTTTGCATGCAGGAGACTAGAATTCCAAGGAAAACACTTGCAATTGCAATTCAGAAGGTAAAGGAAACGTAGGAGGGAAATTTTGTATAAGAAGGCATCAAACTTCCTGTCTAAATCCTTTTCATCTCATCCTCACTTCCATCTTCCCACAGAGGACCAGGTCACTCGTTTACAAAAACAACCACATTCTTTCATTCACTCTTTAATCATTCGCTCTAAACAGCACAAAAAGTTCCAATCATGCGTTTCTCCTCCGGTTTACTCCTGGCCTTGGCCTCTGGAGTCATGGGTCAGCGTTTCACCAACTCCAGTATGCCTGCTACCACCACCGAGCCTACTGAGACTGGCACCACTACCTCTGGTGCTCCTAGCTCTACCGGCTCTTCTGGTCCTCCCAAGCCTGTCGACCTCGGATCGGCCAACCTTGGACCCGGTTCTTCTTTCGTCACTCTTCCTGATGGTAGCACTGCCATCAAGATGAGCGCTGGACCCAACGGTGTCGCCTCTTTCTCCGTTGGTGGTACTTTCCCTGATGGCATCAGCGTTGGCGACTTGATCCAAGTTCTCTTCGAACTTCTTGTTGAGCTCAGTGCCACCCGCAAGCGTGAGGCTTCCGACTGTACCATGGATGTCACCGTCGATGGCAAGAGTGTCTACGATGCGATGCTCTCAACTGGCAGCAGCTCGGAGTCTACTTCCGGTACCCCTGCCGGTGCCGACAAGCCCCAGCTCGAATTCGTTCAGTCTTGTGGTGCTAAGGCTGTTGACGCTACTGTCTCTAAGGTCTCTGTCGCCGCTGGCTCTGGATCTGGTGGCAACGGCGGCAACCCTGGCAACACTGATACTACTGGCACTGAGGAACCCACTGGCACCAACTCTGAGGGTGCTACCACCAACTCTGAAGGCTCTACTGTTATCCCTACCGGCACTGAGACTGACACCAACTCTGAGGGTGCCACAACCAACTCTGAGGGCCAAACCGTCCAGCCTACTGAGACCGACACCAACAGCGAGGGTGCTACCACCAACTCTGAGGGTCAGACCATCCAGCCTTCCGAGACTGACACCAACTCTGCCGGTGCTACCACCAACAGCGAGGGTGAGACTATCCAGCCCACTGGTACAGAGACCACTGCTCCCACTTCTTCTGCTACTTCCGCTGCTGGCTTCCCCGGTTCCATCGGTGACTTCACCCTCTTCGGCTGTGTTAGCTCAACTGCTGGCTTCCCTACCTTCGAGCTTGTTCAGTCCAACGCTAAGATGGATCTCGATGTTTGTGCTGGACTTTGCAATGGCCGCGCCTACTTTGGTGTCCACGACACGTGAGTTACATTATCTTCTTTCTTCAAATCTTTACTAACATATCCCTTAGTGACTGCTACTGTGGTGACGAGATCAACAGTGACAACACTAGCCGTGTCGACACTGACCTGTGTGACATTGAGTGCCCCGGTGACGACTCTGAGTTCTGTGGTGGTAACGCTCCTGTCTCTCGCCGCAGCCGCCTCCAGGTTCGCCAGGCTATCTCCAACAGCATCCTCCTCACTGTCTACGTCTCTATCGGCGGTGCTGATGTCACTCTCACCGATGTTCTCACTGCTACTGTGACCGACCAGTCCACTTTCACCACCACCTTCACCACCACTGTCATCGATGCTTCAGCCACCGAGACCCAGACTGTCACTGCCATCTACGTCTGCGACAACGGCGAGTGCCACGCCCAGAACGGCGGCTCCACCATTGTCTACATCTTCGCTCCCTACCCCGGTGACGAGTGCGATGGCCAGACTATCTACATCTCTGAGCCTTGCTCTTGCCAGGGTGGTCAACAATACGTCCCCAAGTACTGCTCTAACGGTAGCTGCAACGGTCTGACCGTCTACAAGCCTGAGCAGTGCCACGACTGGTACAACAAGGACAACTTCTTCGTCCCCGCCAACTGTGAGGCTTGCGAGCATGGTGATGTTGTCTACAAGCCTTGGGAGAACACATGGGGTACCCCCGCTGAGTGCAACAACATGGTTCCTAGCTGCACTGGCAACAGCTGCCCCAGCGGTGGAAACGGCGGTAACGGCGGCAACGGAGGCAATGGCGGCAACGGTGGAAACGGAGGCAACGGCGGTAACGGCGGAAACGGAGGCAACGGAGGCAACGGTAGCTCCGGTTCCAACGGTGGCTCTTCAGGCTGCACTGGCGACAACTGTGAGTCTGGCTCTGGCTCCAAGGGCAGCTCCGGCGGCAACGGAAACAACGGTGGTGGAAGCTCTGGCTCTAACGGCTCTGGCTGCACCGGCTCTGACTGCAACACTGGTTCCGAGCAGGGCTCTGGCTCTTCCGGATCTCAGGGAGGTTCTTCTTCCCCCGGAGGCGGTTCTTCTCCTTCCGGCTCCGAGCAGGGCTCTGGATCCAAGGGATCCCAGGGTGGCTCTGGCTGCGAGGGTGACCACTGCACCCCCGTCATCGTCAGCAGCGCTGGCAAGCAGGCTGTCAGCGCCGTTGCTTTCCTCGCTGCTGCTGTTGCCGCTCTTCTCTAAGCTTTCTGATCATTACTAGATGATTAAGCTACCATCGTTGTAATCACTTGCTTTCTTTGTGGTTCTCTCTTTGGGAAGATCCATCACACGCATGCATGTGGTGGCATTGTCTTATGCCACTGGCTTGTAGTTAGATTTTTGCAGTTTTTCAATTCTAATGGGGTTTTGGGAATAGCCTATCTGTATCTCAACTAATACTGACGCTCTTTACGAACTTTATTTCCTCAACACTGGTGACTTGTTTTAAACTCTGGGATCAAGGTGACTACAAGGTTGACTGATAGATCATAAACTCCAGTCTGAGACTTAAATGGCTGGGTGATATGCTTGGTATGTTCTGTTTCACATATGACGACCTCTCTTGCCTTTGTCTTGGACTTCTGCTCACATGGTCAGAATGTGAAACTGGCAAAGAATGTTTCTCTTCTTTATGTGGTCAAATCAGATCGATGACTGAAACATCTGAAAGAGAAAGGGTTGGACTTATTCCATGAAGAACTACCATCTGTGCTGCACATCGATCTGTGCAAGATCTACAGAGTAAGCTACGTGAAAATTGCAGTAGATAACAAGATAAGAAATACGCACAGATATGTATCCCTCGCTTAATCCATTTTCCCGCCTGTGAGAAGTTAATGAGCCGATACGGCAGAATTACCTGATATAGAAGATTTCCTTGTCAGGGTGATTTTTCGCGATCACCCCGACTCCACCCCAACAATTACACTCAAAGAGTCGCACTGCATCCGATGATCTTTAACAACTGGATCAGATAAAGAATAGTTGCGATTGTGATATAAGCTTAAACTAAAGCGTGATGTTGCTTCGGGGTTTGGCCGACATATAATACTCTTTTGGGATATAATCGCCCATGTCGTTCTTTCACTAGCAAATGACGCGAGGACTGCAGATATTGGCGAATGCGCTGTATTTGGTAAATGACCCGCTAAATTCCTTTCTGGAGTTTCACGTCGGCGGAGGTTGACCTGGGTGAACCGAACTACAGGGTCTTGACGGAAGATATCTATTTAAGCTTGATCCATCCTTGTTAAATTTGATATCGGACGAGTCCTTACCATCTTTGAGTTGCTGATATATCTGGTATTTGGAGAGAGCGACAATGACGACTTCAGATACAACAGCCGAGGCTGTAACCTCCCCTCCTCCACAAACAGGTATCTTCAAACATATCTCCAAGGTTATTCCTTACTTTCAAAATCCAAGAAATGTATTGATTCTCAAACTTGATTGCCTTCTTCTTACATGGACCTTCATCGCTGGCATCATGAAAGAAATGGACCAATCTGCAACAACACAGGCATATGTATCTGGAATGCGAGAAGCATTGAGCCTTTATGGCAATGAGTTGGTATACTTTAATACTTACTTCTCTATCGGATATGCTATCGGGCTTGTTCCTGGACAATTAGCTCAAACAAGAGTGAGTTGGGTAACAACCGGCTTGGCGGTGACATATGCTGATCATGATAGGTCCGACCATCACTCTTTCTTCCGACGTGCGAGATCATCTGGGGACTATTTGTTATAGTGTGAGAAGTTCTCAATCCTCTCTAAATAACGATCAACTAACGCGAGATGCAGCACTTGCAAAGCTCAGAACGCGACGACCGTCTACGCCCTACGATTCTTCCTCGGCCTCTTCTCAGCAGTCTTCTGGCCCAGTGTCGTCTCGCTAATCTTTAACTGGTACACGCCAAAAGAGCTCGCTTTCAGAATCGCGTGCTTCAATGTCTCCGACGTCGCTGGAGCAATGTTTCTTGGTGCACTACAAGCCGCCCTCTACCGTAACCTAAACGGCGTCCATGGCATTGCAGGATGGCAATGGTTATTCATTGTCTCGGGCGTCATAACTATTGCTCAAGGAATCGTTGGGTTCTTTATTATTCCTGATACCCCGGCATACACTCGCGCGAAGTGGTTGACGGAGGACGAGAAGAAGCTGTCACGAGAGCGAATGGGAAGCTTTGGCGCTAACACATCAAAGCTGATCCCTCCAGCTGTCTTGAAGCAAAAGCTACGCAAGTTGATTGTTCATCCTGTTACTTATTTCTTCTTGGTTGCTTTTGCCATGGACGCTTGGGCGCATAGAGCAAACTCTTACTTCGTCCTGTACATCGAAAGTCTCAAGGATAGTGCTGGAAATCGTCTTTACAGCACTTATCAGGTCAACATCTTGCCTTTGGGTGGCTATGCTCTGCAGATATGCACAAATCTTATTCTGAACGGGCTATCTGACTGGAAGCACTGGAGATGGCAGATCAGTTCAGGCTGTGCTTTCTTCTTCGGCGTTATGCTGAGTGTTCTCTGCGCTTGGCCATCAGATCATAAAGTCGTCATGGCATTTTACTTCATGACTTACGCCGCGAACGCCGGAGCCCCAGCCTTAATGGCGTGGCTTGCAGAACTTATGCGAAAGGAACCTGAAGCTAGGGCAATTGTGGTTGCACTCACAGTTATGATCGTCTACATTGGTCATGCAACTATACCTCTCCGTGCGTTCAGAGTTGCCGATGCACCACGGTATCCGATTGGATTTCCACTCACTACAGCTTTCTCGTTCGGGTCCGTTTTTGTGCAGCTTGGTTTGCTTTGGTGGTCTCGTAGGAATCCTCAGCTTATTCAAAATGGGTATGAAGGAACTACGATTGACTCGAGGGTGTCTGATGAAGAGAGCACTGGTAGTGTCGATGATGATCGCGCCATCACAACTGAGAAGACAGGGAGCCCAGTGGTTTCAAAGGTTGATGGGTAAACTAAACTATGCAATTTCCGCCATAGCATGTAGTTAGTTGTTTCAAGACATTCACTTCCATAATTTGGAGTTACGCGAATAGTAATCCCGGACATGTCCTGTGAGCGCCTATCAAACTCCCTGAACCATCCCTCAGGCTATTATAAAAGCCCTGGATAGTTTCCAAAAAGACTGTAGTAAAGCTCCGACTTATACATGCCCTTCCAATCATCGTCGTGCTATCTTTAACTCTAAATTCGCCCAACAGCATAAAGTTGAAACGGAAGGCAGAGTTCTGGAGGAGCATTCCTTAAAGTTCCGACTCGCCAGTAGCCATCAGAAATGCACATATAGCTGAGATCCCCATCAAATCCTTTGCAAGTTATTGGGCAAGTTCCATCTGCGTGTTGAGTGAAGGAGCACGGCATCTTCATCGAATTACCGCCCCTATGGGTAAATTTAACAAAATCAACTGGTGCTAGGAATTGGTGGCTTTCGCTGCCTGAAATCCGCCCGCCCTTGAGGGGTATAAGGGCACTGTTGTTACTTCCGTTCTTAAACGTGAAGTTGACTGGGAATGCGGTGGAGTTGTAAAGCGTAATATAAGAATCGGTGTTGTTGTCATAATAAAGCGGATTGGAGTCGAGGGTGTCTCCAACTGCCAAAATACTGAAAGAAGGGAGAAATGCCGTTGAGGTCGAAGTATAAACTGTTGTATTCGGAGTGACAGTGTCGATACGAGTGGAGGTGCTTATGAAATAAGATGCAAAAAGCTCCTCTCCTGTGGTTATGCTATTGGATGTAGGCTGTATGGTGTAGGGATGCTGGAAGAAAGGATACTCAGCATACTTCTTACAGAAAGGAGCTTTACTTACCGTAGTAGTGAGTGTAATCGTTGTTGTGGGTATGCTCAGGAGTGTTGTCGTCGTCAAGTAGGATGTTGTTGTTTGCTTGTACCATTGATAAACTCTACCAGTATAAGAAAGACAATAGCAAGCAGATGAAAGCTTGTAGTGGCGATATTGGTACATTCTAAAGGATGGTGGTGTGGGTATTGGTGCCTCGGTCAAAGCTCCGCGCTTCTTCAAAGTAACAGGAGGTAAGCAAGCACTGATGGTCGTAGTTGCAACGGTTAAGATTGTTGAAGTTGATGCAATGGTAGTAGTAACTACCGTTAAGTCCGTTTCATCGACAGTGTTCGTTACAGTAGTGGTTCCTGAATTAATGGTGATAGTTTTATACACGGTTCTAATGATTATCAGATAAGAACCAATAGATATAGAAGAGGTTAGTTAGCATACAACAAGGTATTCGTCGAAGTGTAAGTAACGGTAGGATTGGGAACATAGGAGGAGCAAAATGCCGAGACCTTTTTATCGTCTTTCCAGTGTTTGATACTGTATCTAACCGTCGCGCACCACCCTCTTATATAAGGGTTATCCTGACCAGAATAATAAGGGTGCTTCTTCCTTATGTCGGGAAGGCTGTTATCGGGAAAGTCGGCGTAGTAAGGGCGAGCTTCAAGAGCTACCGTCTTGGATTTGGATTCGCCAGTAGCGAAACTGACGATACCCAGAGTAAACCCAGTTATAATGGTGAGACGCATGGTGAATATTTAGATGGACACTTAGTGTACTGGTGTTGTACATGGAAAGGGGGTTTATAGAAGTGAACTCACCGGGCATCTTTCAGCCCATGCCCAACTGATAAGTCAAAGAGTCATTACTCTTAATAAGTACAGGCGGCTATTGGGCAAAGAAGCTGTCTAAGACCATGTGGTCAAGACAAACTCTCAAATAAGGATCAGCAGCAAATGATACGTACGAGCCACGGATTAGACATTGTAACGAGGCCCCAACAAGTGATATAGTCTTCCGCCACACCAATCTAATTGGAAACTATAAGAGTAACCAGACCACTAGAATCATTACCTTAAATGATAATTAATTGGAGATCAGGGAGAAGAATGGCAGCAAATATATGTAGATAGATAAACAACCAGGGATAGTCTAACTCTTCCTTAACAATAGCTAAATAGCTTAACTCTCTTTGGGGAGTCTATCACTTTATATAGTCACTTGGAAATCATTCATCTCATGTCCTACTTTTCTGTCCCAATCAGCAATCTGCATGAAGCTCATAGTAGCGTCTTCTGCTACTGGACTCCGAAGCCTACCCCAAGAAGCCGACGCTATAACGAAATAGGATCAAATGCTCTATCCATACTCCCGCGGCATTAACCGATAGTAACGGGATATCGGGATTCTGTCTCGGTCTTTGACGTCATCTGAACTATATCCAACCCTCATTTTCTCGGTCTTTGGTGAATAAAAGCGGCCGTATTCCCCGCCACACAGTTTATCGGAGGAAATTGAGTTACATAGCGCGATCCGAGTCTTCCGATCGATCCTACGATCCTTACGTGAGATTTTAGGACCATTATTATACGAGTAGTTCTCGTTTACTCGGGATGTATAAAAGAGTTGCGAGCTCAGTTTATTGTTAGTCGGTTGATCAATTGGGCTGCCTTGTTATATTTACGCAAGAAAGGTCAAGGCTATCAACCTAAGGATTATTGCATCTCTCCAATTCAACTCTTATCATGGCTTCATACTCCCCGTCAGGAGATATCGTGTATCCCACACATATGATCGATAACTCCTCCGTCTTGAGATATCTTGTGATGGCATGGACTATGCGCTTCAATGACGTCCTGAATGCCGACAAGCTTCATCATGCACTTGAACAGTTACTCAGTATTGGTGATTGGAAGAAACTGGGGGGGCGATTGAAAGTTGGACCAAAGCCAAAAGGAGCTCTCGAGGTTCATGTTCCCTCTTCCTTTTCGGAAAAAAGACCCGCCGTGTCTTTTTCGCATCTTCATTACGATATCAGCATTGAAGATCATGAGGGGGGAAGACTGGCCCCGAAAGCGACTCGCCGGCCTTGCTTTTATCCAGCTGCATCAAAGGCTACGGATTATTCTTTCCCACCAGGTACACCTACAACCTTCAAAGACTTCACAAGTCGAGATATACCCATGTTAAATCTTCATGTCACTTCGTTCCAAGACGCAACACTTGTTACCGTTACATGGCCACACGCTCTTTTCGATGGCGGCGGGTTCTGCCACCTCCTTGAAGCATGGTCGCTAGTCATGTCAGGCGAGAAAGAAAAAGTCCCAGAAATGATTGGTGCAAAAGAAGATGTTCTTTATAATATTGGAGATATCTCCGAGTCTGCAGCACAATACGCAGGATGTGAAGCGAGGATGCTTTCTGGTTTGGCACTCGTCTTCTTTATTATTCGTTTCGTATGGATTATTTTAACTCAGTCACGCCCTGAGGGTCGGATTATATGCCTCCCGAAACGTACCGTCGACAGGTTGCATCGCCGAGCTTTAAAGGATATCAAGGATGAACCAGGAGGCCCGTGGGTGAGTCCGGCTGATGCTATCATTGCATGGATAAGCCGTGCGGTTACGAACTCATCAAGTTCCCGTCCAATTACCATGACGACTACAATCGATGCACGCAGTCGAATATCATGCCTTCATAACTCGAGCGGGGTCTTCATCCAGAACATGATCTTGGGGTCATTCGCAACTATTTACCCAGATGATCTCCGCGGCCCATTAGGGAAGCAAGCTCTAGCCAGTCGTCGACAGTTACTGAATCAATTGCAAGAGACCAACTTATTTGGGATATTGCAAGTATTGCGGAAACGATGGGATTCCGGAAACACCAAGGCACCGATGTTTGGAGTCCCTGGGAGTAATCTCCTCCTAACCAACAATAGATTGAAGATCAATATCTTCGAGGCGGCCAATTTTAGATCTGCAGTTCTGCATGTTGGAAAACAGGATGGTAGGAGCAATCCTGTTGGTTCACCAGTGTATCAATATGCATGCCCGCTTGATCCTGGTCTAACATTTAGGAATTTTATTACTGTTCATACAACAGACCATGATGGCAATTATTGGCTGTCGGGGTTCTTTACACCTGAACAGTGGTCAAGGATAGAAGATGGGTTAAACCAGGACCTCTACTAGTTTCAGATGGACGCGGTTCCTATAGCTCCATGAAACGATATACCACGACATCCTTTTCTCGCCATGATCCATTGACTCGATGTGATACGAGGAGTCCCTGAACTTAGAATAGATTAATATTTACCTTGTACATGTTCTGTTTCAGGGCCATTTCTATTGTGGCAAGGATTGCAAGTCTCTGAACGTGGCGGCCTCGAACCCTTGCATAGCTTGATTACTTCCTAGCCCCCAAACCGTTCAGTGCCAAATCGATTTGCAGAGGCGTAGCTGAGAGAATTTGTTGGGATTAGATGTCCAATGAATACGTTGTAGGGCTATTGAATCGGCCATGGCCGCAGAGGAGAATTGGGCTCGACTGTTGTTGGTTGCGGTCTAGACAAAGCCAGCTGCATGCATATTGGGAATCAAGACCGCGAAAGTCAAGACCATCCCACCCGGTATCTGCAGGAATCAGCTTAAGATATAGTTGACTTGGCTTGTTTCTATCCTTTTTAATTCAAGATCGACCAAACTTCCAAAAGTCAAGAAAGCAACGTGTCCTTGCGTACCAGTGCAGAAACCATAAGTATTACAGCTAACATGTTGATCTTGCAGACATCCGGGTTATTTGCTTGGCACCTAGTCAAAAGCTTAGCACTTACACCAAGACAAAGAACTCTGTGAGCGCTGGGAGCGATATTAACATCGATATTGATTACATTCAGTTGGACGCTGGTTTCCAAAATGGAGTTTTCAAGAGCTATAAGCCTGCCATTCAGAAGGAAGGTGGTATTGGCTACGCGCCCCTGAATATTTCGATCGATTGAATCACTGCTGGTAAAGCAATAATTTTGGATGGATAGTTCCGGATTGGTTCGGCGCTCAATTGGAAACCTCCTATGATTCATACGCTAGAATGTTTTGTTTGGTTTTGGAGCTAGGCACTGACTTGCCGTGTTCTACTTCTATATGTAGCCTAACTATCACCATATCCCAGCTTCTTGTACTTCAACGATGGCGAATACAACCCTAATCCTGAAAAACGTCCCACGTGTCAACGTAGCGCCATGTCAATGTGTTTTCTCATCATTTCGTGGTATATGGCCTCCACCTCGTAATATCAATTATGTGATAGAATTCTATTACCAATAGTTTCCTGCGTATGCAAGGTCGGACACGCTCCGCCTCTTTAGTTCCCTCTCGTTGCAATGGGGCCAAAGTCCAGTAGCACCAATATAGCTTTGTTTTTGACGTCTAAGAGCTTCACAAAACAGGCATAATATTCGCTTCTGTGGCCACAATAGATAATAGACAGCTCGGTGAGTATAACCACGCTGTTGCTATCCCCTCACGTGTAGTTGCTATATCAGACTCTCTTATATGCTAGAAATCTTTCGTCAAATCGATGTCGAGGAGCTTGTTTGGCAGCACATTCCAACTTAATCAACAGTGAGATCGTCAAATGATTTGGGAGCGCCAGTTACGCCTTTCGCTTATACTTGGAGAACTGCTAAGTTGCCGTGATCATGAAATCACGGTTGGATCAATGCTAGCAAGCAATTGGGCCAACAACAAAGACTGACAACGGCGAATAAGTAGAGGTTATTCAGGTATTTCACTTTGATGAGGACTTCTCCTCATACAAGGGTATCCGTTGAGATGCGCGCGGGGTGACATGTTCCATTACACTTGCATATGGTCTCTTTTGCCTAATACCACAACGGAACATCATTCGTCAATTATGATGGCTGCATTCTCCATCGTAACATTGAAGCCCAGCCTATGTTTCGAGATAGGCAAACTCCAATGTTGCACTGCAAAAGAACCCATCCTTGTCGGAAAGAATGGATGCCGAAGATGGTAGGGGAACAAATGCACCTCGGCTGGATATTGCTCTCCATAATTCCGAACTTCCAGCATTAGCCACAACACTTAAAGTCCAAGTAGAGAATTGGCTCGAATATAACAGTCGAATATTTATGGAATCTCTTTCAGTATAGTGTCGAAGGGTTGACGGTTTGATTAGGATCGACTGGTTATGTTTCAAGGATGAGACTTGTGTTCTCTCCCCAACCAACATGCATCGCAACGGCTCCTCAACGTTGATCAGTTGGGGTAATCTGTGATATCATACATAAGTTAAACAGTTCAGTATTGCAACATAAGATTGGCGACTGTCACTTCCAACAGCTGTTTTACAATGCACCTCTCTCCAGATAAACGGTCATCTTTCCGATATCTTTCTCGCTTATCCGTCCCTCGGATAAGACCTCAAGCACTGGCCAATGCTCTGCCAACATCATGATGTGATTGATGTCCACACAACTGCAGCCTAATCCCACCCAATCCATGACCACCAACCCGAATCCGTCTATTATCCATCAAACATCACATAATTCACAAACTCTCTCCACAGAGGGCGGGTCAAATCCGCTCCTAAACGTGGGGTTGCGAGTCATAGACCTTGCCCTCCCCGTGTTTACCCCAGAAACAGCCCGACTCAGATGCGGGGTTAGTTTCAATTTGCGGGGGAAGATCTACCGATTTGAAGCCATTCCCGTTGGCCCGACTATTGAATAGGTATGGTGATGTTACATCTCTTGCTGATCTCAGTAGGACACTGCCAATGAACATAAAGCCTCGGCCTATCTCTTTGCCGAAGGTCATGCCGAGTTCTTGTTTGTTGGGGAGGGTTGTTTATATACTCCGTCATCGTAGCTGAATTCTTGGTCTTGCCTCCTCCGTCTACTGCTCATTCACTCCTGTTATCAACTTAGTCTCTTCAACAGCGCAAATCCTAGGTCAGAGACTCTCGTAAAGAAGTCATGGACACCAAAGCATCCGTCCAGATGGACGAAGGCGACACCTCCGCTGGACGAGAACAAAACCTCGACACATGGGACTTCGACTCAAGAACTCCAGAATGGCGCGCAGAATTTGACAAAAAGCTCGTTCGAAAAGTTGACATTCGCTTGATGCCAACTCTGGTCATCATGTATCTCCTCAACTTTCTCGATCGCTCGAACCTAGCACAAGCCCGCCAAGGAACCCTCGAAAAAGACCTCGGAATGTCAGGCACAGACTTTAACTTGGCCACGTCAATTTTCTTCGTGGGATATTTGCTGATGCAACTCCCTTCAAATCTTATCCTTACAAAACTGCGACCTTCTTTATATCTTAGTGCTTCGTGTTGTCTCTGGGGTGTTGTATCGACGTGTAACGCTGGAGCTGATAGCTTCACTCATTTGGTCGTTATTCGATTCTTCCTCGGTTTTGTTGAGGCGCCTTTCTTTCCTGGTGCGGTATTTTTGATGAGTTCTTGGTATACTAGACCTGAACTTACTCGTCGCATTGCCTGGCTTTACTCCGGAAATGCACTGGCCAACATGTTTGGCGGTGTTCTTGGTGCAGCTATCCTAGGTGATCTTGAGGGAGCTCACGGAAAAGCAGGTTGGAGATGGTTGTTTATCATTGTAAGTGATCCCCATGTCACAATATCTATCAGCACTGATGATTCAACAGGAGGGCGTAGCCGCTATCGGGTTCTCCATCATCGCAAGCTTTATTCTTCCTAATTACCCCCATACAACGAAGTGGTTATCCGACGAAGAGCGCGCATTCGCAGCTTGGAGACTCGCTCAAGATATCAGCGAAGTCGAT
Organism: Fusarium anguioides; assembly: GCA_012977745.1. Taxonomy (NCBI): domain Eukaryota; kingdom Fungi; phylum Ascomycota; class Sordariomycetes; order Hypocreales; family Nectriaceae; genus Fusarium; species Fusarium anguioides. Next base: position 9,513 of record JAALXK010000238.1, on the reverse strand, counting down.
GCATACGGCGAGAAGTCTGTCTGGGATGGCGTCAAGATGGCTGTGCGAGACTACCGACTATACCTCTTTGTTCTTCTTCAACACGTCAGCTTGGTCTCTCAAACTTTCCAATACTTCTTCCCTACTATCGTTGGAACTCTTGGTTATGGAAAAATTGTTACGCTATGGCTTACAGCTCCAGCTTGGGTAAGTAATACCTCTCATGTACACAGAAAGGTCGAGCATTTACTGACTTTCACAGTTTGCGACTTTCCTGCTCTCAGTCTGTGTGACGTTGAGCTCTGCAAAGACAAATGATCGATCGATACACATTATCGTTCTCATGCTGGTCGCAGCTGTAGGAAACGCCATCGCAACTGGAACCACGGCAGTTGGAGCTCGTTTCTTCGCCATGTTTCTCATGCCAATGGGTGCTGTATCCTCTTGTGAGTTTCTGTTCCTCCCTCCTTATTCTTCTTTTCGTGTTTTCATGTACTTACAAAATCACGTACAGATCAAATCATTGTGTCTTGGGTCGCAAACTCCTTTCCCCGCCCACTAGTAAAGCGGTCCGCCGCCATCGCCATCTGCAACATGATCGGCAACACAGCTACGATTTATGGATCTTATATGTATCCTAGTAGCAGTGGACCTCAGTATATCCCAGGTGGTAGCGCCAATGCAGCAATCTGCGTCCTTGTTGCTCTGCTTGCTCTTATGCTGCGATATGTCCACATCTGGGAGAACAAGAAGCTGGAGAAGGCCGAACGTGAAGCAGCTGCTGTTACTAATGAGGATGGTAAGATTGATATGGCTGCTGGAACTCGTGAACCAGGGTTTAGATACATTTACTAGACTTCTGTTTTCTCTGAATGCAGATCGTCAGGGTTGCTTCGCGTGCTTCAATAAAAGATGATGCAATATTTGGTCGAATGACGCTTCAAGAGTCAAACCACATAATAGTACCAATACCCATGACAATATTACAAAGATAACCGCGGACTCAAAGCGGTAGAACAATCTGAAATCTGATTCCCTTTATTCTCCTTCCCAATTCCTCCAATCACTTCCGCCGCCAAGACAACAAGGTAACATTGCGTCTTTAACCTTCACGATAAGATTAAAAAAAGGCCTCGGTCTATCCATTAAGTCCAACTTGCCTGCCGAACTGGGATTGGTATCTCTGGTGCAACAGCCAAGCCATTACAACATCATGCCCCTCATCCAATGAGACGCAACTTATCAGAACTTTTGTAAGACATGTTGCCAAGTCTTTGTTTATAGAACATGCCTATTAAAGATATATCCCGAGTTCTTAGGTTACAATCGCGGACTTTGAGGGTGGTTCATCACCAAGATAGTAGATCACCGGTTCTGATAAGAAATTGAGGCCAAGTGAAACACCTTCCGGATCTAGGGTGTAGCCGTCATACAACAAATGCCATCCCTATCATCAAGTTGAGACACGGAATATGAGAGTTTTGATTGGTGTTATATGGCGCAAAGATGCATTGGTCTTTTGGTTATGTTCGGTTAAGGCAACACTGCCGAAGCACAAGGTCTACAAGGGTTCAGAAATATGTGTATTCCCGTAGACATACATACCGCTACTTAATTGATAAAAGGCTCTTCTCCCCTCTACATCCCCAGACCGTGCATCTCATTCCTCCTCGTTCAACCAACATCCCTCGCCTCCAAGATGGTCAAGTCCACTCTTTTTCTCGGCGCTCTGGCCGCTATTACCTCTTACGTCCAAGCCAAAGAGATCAAGGTCGACAAGGAAAAGGCCGCTCGTCTGTACGACACAGGAGAGATGCACAACAAGCTCATGGCCAGTAAAATGGCTGTTTGGGCTAAACAAGAAGCCGCTGGTGCTTTCGATAGTGAAAAGTATCCTAAGCTCGGCTATGCCAAGTGTGTTGATGGTTACGCAGAGGCTATCAAGGGTGATGCAAACAATACCTTCGCCTGCCTCAATGTTAGTATCCACTTACACTTATCCGTTTCGCTTACTTATGTTTATTCAGGCTGATCTCTACTCTTTCTTGAGTCACGCTTCTCTTGGAAGTACTGGTCGAGGCTCTTCTTCATGGGGATGGACTTCGGATGATGGTCGAGAATTCGTCGCTATTGGTCAATATGACGGTACTGCCTTTGCAGAGATTACCAAGAAAGGCCAACTCGTCTATCTTGGTCGTCTACCTCAGTACTCCGTCCCCTCTGAGTGGCGCGAGATCCGCACCTACAAGAACTACGTTATCATCGGTTCCGAAGCAGTCGGCCATGGTATCCAGATCTTTGATCTCACCAAGCTTCTCAAGATTGACCCCAAAAAGCCCGTCATCTTCGACGCAAAGAAAGATCTTACTAGTCACTTCTCCGCTCTTCTACCTGTTGGTCGAGCTCACAATGTTGTTGTCAACGAGGAGTTAAAGTATGGCGTTGCAGTTGGTGCTCAACCACGAAATGACCCCAACTGTCGTTCTGGCCTCAACTTCTTCGATCTTACTGATCCTTCTAACCCTGAATCTCTTGGATGCGCCAAGGGTGATGGGTATGTGCACGATGCGCAATGCATTGTTTATCGGGGACCTGATAAGCGTTATCAAGGTCGTGATATCTGCTACGGATATAATGAGGATACTCTTACTATCTATGATGTCACCGACAAGGCTAATGTTACCAACATTATCTCTAAGATTTCTTATGAGGGTGCAGCTTATACTCACCAAGGTTGGGTTCTCGATACTCAGAACCAAGAGTTCCTTGTACTGGATGATGAACTCGATGAGCGTGATGGAACTGGTCCCGGAGGTGATGGATACCCCGTAACTTTCATCTGGGACATTCGTGATCTGGAAAAGCCCAAGCAAACCGGTTCTTTCAAGCATCCCACCAAGTCAATTGACCATAACCAATATGTCATCGATAGTTACATCTACCAGTCCCACTACGGCGCTGGTCTTCGCGTTCTCGACGGTCGTTCCATTCCCACGGATCCTACTGGTGCTGGTGTTTACGAGGCTGCTTGGTTCGATATATACCCAGAGGATGATAACCTTCCTGGAGGTGGAACTGTTGCTTTCGTTGGAACGTGGTCGTCTTATGCTTTCTTCAAGTCGGGATATATTTTTATTAACACGATTGAGCGTGGTGCTTTTGTTGTTAAGCTTACTGAGGATGCTTTCAAGAAGCCTGAGAGCTAGATCTTCGCAAAGGTCTTGAGAATATGAGCCTAACGATGTCGATGTTCGAGTAGGCCATCAACCAATTTCTGAATCACTTCATTTCTACTTAATGACGCCTTAGTCAGCAAGGCCTGATAAAAATAGAACCATCCTCAACCATGATGTGAGTCCTTCAACTCATATCTTTCAGGTCAATAGTCTTTGATGAAACTGAGAAACCAACTCGTGCTTCCTTTCAGCTTCTCTCGTTATAGCCCATATTTTTCAAGCCTTTTACACAGAAGCTTCAGCGTTACGAGCGTCGCGCCTTGATTGTAGCAATGAGCGATTCACCCCCTCCAACCCCGCCTTCAAGAGCTCCGCGCAATAAAGAACTGCGATTCAAGGATAACACGTCGCCATGTGAATGGATCGAAGATTACCATCCCGGAGGCTATCATCCAGTTCACTTGGGTGATCTCTTCAACGATGGCCAATTCAAGGTTATTCGAAAGCTTGGTAACGGTGCCTACTCAACTGTTTGGCTTGCACACGACTTGAGGTTAGTTGATCCACCACTTCACACTAGCTAGCCACTAGCTTACATTCTGATTAGAACCTTGCGATATGTTGCTCTGAAGATTCTCGTCTCAGACCCAACACACGCAGAGTCCAGCCACGAGTTACGTATCTTGTATCATCTCGCCAAGGTTGCTCCCAAACTCGGAGCGCACCATATCACACAACTCCTTGGGGAATTTCAACACAAAGGCCCTAATGGCACACACAAGTGCCTCGTCTTCGAGCCCATGGGCCCGTCTGTTAATTCTATGGTTGAAGAACTTCCGCAATTCAAGCCACGCAGGTTCGAAATGACGATTCGATACCCGCCGCAAATGGCAAAACAAATCCTGAAGCAGTCTTTGCAGGGGCTGGCCTTTCTTCACGAGAATGGTATAGCACACGGAGATTTTCAACCAGGAAACATGCTGTTCGTACTCAAGAATCTTAACTCACAAGACGAAGAATCGCTCACACAAGAGCAAACCATCAAGAATCAATCAATCTCGCCACCAATCGAGAGACTTGATGGGAAGCAAGACAAGTGGGCGCCTCGATATCTCTGTATGGCCCGGCCATTGGCTGCCTTTACCAGTGTTGCTGAAGACCTCACAATTAAGTTGTCTGATATGGGTGGTGCATACTTCTTTGACGATCCTCCTAAGAAGCCTGTCACCCCACTCGGCCTACGAGCTCCGGAACTGGTTCTGAAGGGAGAAGTCGACCACTCGCTAGACATCTGGAGTTTTGGCTGTCTTGTTTTCGAACTCGTGACTGGACAGCCTCTGTTTTGCGTCCCTTGGTACGGCTCCGAGGTTCGGACAAACGACTCCCTTATTCTGAATTTCCATTCGCGGATAGGCCCATTGCCTGAGGACTTGTACAATCGCTGGGGGACTGCCTCTCAATATTTCACAGCAGATAGAGAGCTCTACAATTGCCAGCTTGGAGGTGTTCCCGAGGGCGGGAAGCCGGAGGTCGACGAGGAACCCTCGATGGAGGAAGCTTTCGATGAGACAAAACCGGAGATCAGTAGCGAGGAGGCAGAGAAGATCAAGAAGCTCATTCGGAAAATCCTCCAGTATGATTCTGCCAAAAGACCTTCAGCTGCAGAGATCCTACGTGACCCGTGGTTTTTGGACGACGAGAAGCCGGATTAGGGTGGACGTTTGCGCTATGCCCGTATTTAGGCAACTTATATGCGCAGTCGTTTATAGCGCAAATTTTGTTTCTGGGCATGTTGTCAAGTCTAGAAGCAGGTAGCTTGCAACTCGAAAAGGCGATCGGGACTTTTTGTCTTCTATTTTCAGTCCTCAATGGACAGATTTGACTTCTCGCATGAAGTAACTATATGAGAAAAGGCAGTGATGTTCTATATATGCTACGCTAATCCACTTCCCATACAACACGTCTTCGGATCAACGGTCACGTCTACCGAAAGTTGATCCACAGTACCGGAACAAAACAGCGACGGAAATCATAAGATCGAGTATATAAGAAGCAAAATAGGGATGAAAAGCCTATGGGGATGAGAAAATATGGCGGATAAATAGATTGTTTCACACCCTTCCACGGAAGAATTCCTATTTCGTTCAGTCTCAGGTTTCACATCCGCTCCCGACAAGGAAATTGCGGGCATTCAATTCCGAACTAACCGCAAGATCCTTGCACAACCAATGACACAACTCACATAGAACCGCCCTGTTTCAGGCTTCAGTCCCTAATATCACCAAACCATCTCATATATAGATCGAACATCGTCCCTTTTATCTTGGCATCTTGGCTCATCACTTCACTTCACTTCTCTTCTTCAACCCTATACTCACTCTGTCTGGTACATTCTTCTTCAAAATGCTTCGTCAAGTTGCTCTTGCTGCACTTTCTGTGCTCCCTCTCGCTCTCGGCCAGGTCGCTGAGGATTTCGAGAGTGGTTGGGATAAGGTCGCTTGGCCGACTTATGCACCTGATTGTGACCAGGGTGGTAGTGTTGAACTTGATAAGACTACTGCTCATAGTGGTAAGAACTCTATCAAGGTCACTGGTGGACCCAATGGATTCTGTGGACATAAGTTCTTTGGAACCGATGCTGTTCCTAAGGGTGATGTCTATGTCCGAACCTGGATGTAAGTGCAATTGCAATGATGGCTTATATGGGTGGGGGGTTAATTGTTTTTTTTAGGAAATCTGCTAAGGCTTTTGATGACTCTCACGTTACTTTCATCACCATGCCCGATGCCGCTCAAGGAAAAGGCAAGCATCTCCGCATCGGAGGCCAAAGCAAGATCATGATGTACAACCATGAATCCGACGACGCCACCCTCCCCGATCTCTCCCCCCAGGGCATCGCCGCCTCTAAGAACATCCCCGCCAACACCTGGCAATGCCTGGAGTACCATCTCTCCCCCGATGGTACCATCGCCACCTGGCTCAACGACAGCCCTGTGCAGGGTCTCGTCTACAAGCCCGCATCTCCCAGTTCTTACACCAATGGCTGGGCTAACAGCAAGCCTAAGCCCCAGATCCAGGGTGTCTACTTTGGTTGGGAGTCTTACAGCGGTGGTGTCAACACTTTCTGGTATGATGATATTGCTATTAGCTCTAAGCGCATTGGATGCGCTGTTAAGAAGTAAGCGCGGGGTATGAAGTAGATTGTGTGAGTTGAGTGTTGGAGTTGCCTGGTGCAACATTCATTGTATCTATTTTATCAGAGTTACATATATCAACCTGGTTATGCCAAATCTTTCCAAGCGCAGCTAGGATCCAGAAACCGTCCATTTTTGCCACTGATATTTTTCCAAGATGTAGAAAAGTCTATCCATGTAGATTCCCAGCTATCGAAACCTTTACTGAGATCCAAGCCTAAAGTTTCTCTGAGTGCCGAAATAGCCAACATTCAAAGTCACTCGGTCCTTCAAGGAACTAAGGTCAACCTCAGAGAGTGTATCATTATCCTTTCCGAAGAATTTAGCGACTCTGTTCGCAGTCCATACAGGATTCTCATCGGCTAAATCATCATTAGCATATATCCTTGTCAGGGCAGAAATAAAACTTACCAATCCAATGTCCTGCCTTTGGAATAACGTCAAGCTCAAGATCGGAAGAAATGGGCTCGTATGTTTGACGAAGAGCAGACTTCAATCCAAGACTTGCTTCACCACCCATACCGAGAAGAGGTACACTCAGCTTGCTATCGTTCAGTGCAGCCTTAAAGAAGTTTGAATCTTGATACAAAGTCGAACTTGAGAACGGTCCAAGCATAGCTCGCAGAAAGCCAGGCTTGGAAATACTGGTAGTGTATCTGTTGACAGTATCCTCGCTGAACGCCTCAACACCAGAGTAACTTCCATGGAAGAAGTACCATTCCAAGAACTGCTTCTCTTTTCCAGACATGAGAAACTCAGCCAGATCGGGAACTTGGAAGAAAGCCAATTGCCAGTTTGCATAAAGATCCCAATACGGTGCTGGTTCGGCAGTCTCCTCATAACCAAAGCCAGGAAAAGCATATTCCGCCACAACCAATCTCTTGACAGCGTCCGGGTACTTGATAGCAAGTGCGGTGGCCATTCCAACACCCTTATCATGGGCAAAAACATAAGCAGAAGTAACATTCAAGAAATCCAAGACTCCCTTGAGATCATCAGCCGAAGCGGCAGCTGTGTAGTTCCCATCAGGAGGAATGCTCGAATCACCAGCACCGCGATTGTCAGGAGCAATAACGGTATAGTTCTGAGCGAGGATAGGACCGATGTGTTGCCATGTAAGACTATGTTGAGGATTTCCATGGACAAGAAGAAGAGGAGGTCCTGAGCCGGCATAGCGGAAGTGAATGCTCACATCTTCCAGTGCGACTCGGCCGTGAGCCCAAGTATCAAAGGATGAAGTAGCTGCTGCCACGGAGGCGAGGGCAAGTGTAAGGAAGCGCATTTCGTTAAAGATGTTGATAAAGATGTTGAAGTAAGATGATCGTTTCAATGATGATCTTAAATTCTCATAGTTTAGCTCGTCTCTTTATACTTGATCAAGTACAGCTTCTCATAGTGTAATGACTAACATGTCATGGTTGCCTATGGTTGTTAAGCTCCGGATGCTCCTTTAGGAAAGTGGGTTTTCAACACCCAAGCAGATTATTCGCTGGAGATCTCCAAAGGAGCTGAATGCCAAGCTTATTGGGGGAAACAAGATTACTCAGATTAAAAATCAAGTTTCTATTGTGTTTTTGGTTGGTTTAATAGCGAGATGCTTATGAAAGACTTGGAAAGAGTGGCTGACAAACAACATTTAGCTGTAAGGGCGTACAGGGCATCAAGCAAGATATTACAAGGAACTTGCGGAAAAGAGGCAGTATTTTCAACATCCTGTGGCAGAGGAACAGTGCCATGGTCCGAGTATTACTGATAGTCCTACAGCTATGGTTAATAAGTAGGTATCGACGTCTTGTTCAATCTATGGCCTTATTGAGCCGATGACCAAACGCTCTGTGTAAGTCAACTAAGCTTCTATCGCACTGCCACACTGTCAATCTAAACTATTAACAATTACTAAATTAAATACTATTTCGCCCAAGTACTTAGGCGGACTTCTTACACTATATCCTAATTACTTTTAGTTACTATCCTGTTCTGTTGAATGCATACTATGTCAAGGCTTAAGAAAATATGGTTACCCTGTAGAGAGATCAAAAGACGCGATTGCCTGGGACCTCCGCATTTACGAAGTCGCAAGCGACGAAAAAAAAAAAAAAAAGGAAAAA
>JAALXK010000237.1:0-24805 GCA_012977745.1 Fusarium anguioides | reverse complement strand
TTCTTAAGCCGTTCTCCCCCGGATCTTTCTCTCCATCCTCTCCTCCCCAATCGCTAATCACAACTTAGATATAATGGCCCAACCAACAGGAAACCTCGCAAACCTTCTCCCTCCTTCGTGGAAGACTTCGGTGACTGCTTGGCTCGCTGAGGACACTCCTTCATTCGACTACGCCGGCTTCGTTGTCGGTGACGGTCCTCGAGGCGCTACCCTCTGGGGTAAATCCAGCGGTATCATCGCCGGCCGACCCTTCTTCGACGAGGTCTTTACGCAATGCGGCTGCACTGTCGAGTGGCACGCTGAAGAGGGAACAGCTGTTGATCTGAGCAATGGCAAACACAAAGTCGCAACTGTCAAGGGTCCTGTTCGAGGTATTCTCCTCGGTGAGCGCGTTGCTTTGAACACCCTTGCACGATGTTCTGGTGTCGCTACCAAGAGTAGACGACTTGTATCGATTGCGCGCGAGGCAGGATATACGGGTGTGATCGCAGGAACACGAAAGACAACACCAGGTTTCCGTCTCGTTGAGAAGTACGGTATGCTCGTTGGTGGCGCCGACGCTCACAGAATGGACCTCAGCGCAATGATCATGCTCAAGGATAACCACGTATGGAGCCGGGGCAGTATCACTGATGCCGTCAAGGCCGCCAAGTCTGTTGGTGGGTTCAGCATGAAGGTTGAGGTTGAGGTTCAGAGCGAGGCTGAAGCCGATGAAGCCATTGAAGCCGGTGCAGATGTTGTTATGTTGGACAACTTCACTGGCGATGGTGTCAAGGTTGCTTCAAGGAGTCTCAAGGAGCGCTGGCAAGGCAAGAGACATTTCCTTCTTGAGACGTCAGGTGGACTACAGGAGGATAACTTTGAGGCGTACTTGTGCAATGGTAAGTTGCTGCTTTCTTGTATTAAACCGATACTAACGCTACATAGACGTGGATATCCTTTCGACAAGTTCGATCCACCAGGGCGTACCGCACATAGATTTCTCACTCAAGATTGAGCACTAGGTCAGCATAATGAAAGTGCACTGAACTTCTTTCAACCATTTAGTAATCACTTCCCCTACTACTTCTGATATGTTGAATTCGAATATTTGTCTCTGCATCTCTTATACATAGATAGGTTCTACACATGGGCATTTCACTCTTTGCCCGAGACAGTACCTTTATTATCGATATGAGCACCGGCCATTCTCGCCTCGATGTCGGGTCCTCCGCCCTGTAAGTGGTTCGTGGGGTCCTCTTGTACCAAAGGGTCCCTCTCCGGCCCATCAAATCGGGGAGTGTCACAACACGACAGTAACACACTGCTCTCATTCTTTGTTGATGGAACATCTAAAGCAGGGTTGCAAGTAAAGAAGTCTGCAGGTCGAAGATGAATCTGCTGTATTTCGACAGGCCTGTATCACTGTTAGTAATCTCATACTCAAATCCCAGGGGCTGCAAACACAAACATGACAGGCCAGTCCTCAACTCTTGGATTATGAGTGAGTCCAAAGGATACCCACACGACAGGGCTGCTTCTTTTGCCATTCTTTCCATCTTCAAGCTCGTCGCTTATAGATCGCTCTCCATGTCCATCCACAAACCAATCGCCTCTCTTGACCATATCAGACACACCCCCAACTTCTGCCTTGCTCTGGTTCGTGAACTCGCCCGCCGCCCACAGTTCTCCATCACGATACCCTGTGAACCAAACATTATGTTGGGCAAACGGAGCTCTCGCAACTGCCACGCTGTTCTCATCTGCGAGGATCATCTGGGTCGCAGGAGGCACAAGCTTGTAGCCAACGGGTCGACCAGATATAGCGTTGCGCTTCGTAGCATGCTCTAGCTTTATGAGACGATTAAGCCGCGGTTCCGAGTCTGCCCACGATGCTTTGGTGACTGTTTTGCGTTCGACTTCGTACAGGTTCCCCTTTGGATTTGTCTTTGGGTCGATACGTCTACCAACGCTCTCTTCCAAGACAACCTGGGTATCCTGGGCACCGTATGAATCGACTGCCGGATCAATCCGCACTGAGAGTAGGTGCTGATGGTTCTGAGCGAGAACACCCGGCGCAACGATATTACCATACGGACTCGTCTTACCCTCGTCTATCCCAACGACGCTGATAATTCCCGTCGCGCGAGTCTCAATAGTGATGTTTCCGGCAAGATCGAGCTTATATGCAAATATGTAGTCGTAGTTCGCCAGAGTGACAATGAACTGTACAACAAGCTCTCTCATACGTGTCACGACGGGCCTGTTGGTACGGAAGTTTGTGTGCTTCCACAAAACGCCGTTGTCTTGTTCATGCAGGCATACAACTGACTTCGCAGGTGTGGGCAAGCCGTCTGGGCCAGAGAGGTACGAGTCAATGTAGTGGATGGCTCCAAGACAATCGCATCCGAGCTGTAGGTTATTGGCAGCTCTTCCAATACCTCCATCTCCCAGGTCAAAGGCATGTTTGCGGTGGAAAGGCGGACGAGGATCTCCATAGGGCACAGTGAGCTCACTATAACTTAGTCGATATAGGATAGAACGGTTCTCATAACAGATGTCGTGGAGGACAGCGCCCTCTCTTGGTGTGAAGCCGAGACGAAAGCGCCATTTCTGCCACTCGATCAACCCATCGGAAGAGATGACGAAAGAAGCTCCCTCAGGCTGGGTCACATTGAGAGGCTTCAGGTCTTCTCGAAGTGGTATTTCCAGTAGCTCCGGGACATATTCTGCCGCATGGCTGCTCTGAAAGAGACTCTTAGGCGTCTTCTCCCTTTCCTCAGGCTCGAGGCCATCTTCCAAACTGCCTGTAGCAAGTCGATCGATGCGTATGATGCTCTTGGTCTCCATGTCCATAACAGGAATGATAGGTATAGGATAGGCATAATGATTTGAATCAGGATTGTTGTTAGAAACAACCTTCGCAAAGACAAGGCCTTGCATGTAGCGAGACGGATACCCGTCCTCGTAAGTTCCGCCATATGGCCATGGATCGATGCATACGGCAAAGCCTTCTGGAAGCGTGAACTCTGACATGGCGTCTTTAAAGAGGCCTGACTCTAGACAAGCATCTTGGAAGTCTACAAGCTCAACTCTAAGATTCTGGTTAGTGAATATTGACAAAAATAATCGAAGCTTACCCAGCAAGATATGTGTGTGCATTCTGCTCCAGCACATCTTTGGAGACAACGGCCACCTTATCTATATCAACAATAGACCGGGCGTACTCGCGGACATGATCGATAATGTCGTACTCGACCTGAGCACATCTCGCAGGACGAGGGGTTGTCTCTGACAGAGTTCCATCATGCTCAGCGATCAGAAATGGAATGAGATCATCCTTCTTCGGCTCTTGAAGGTAGATAGACCGAAAGAAGAGAGAAGTACCTGTGCCATGATACTTTAGCACTGAATTTCGAGCTATAATAAACTCTTCTTGGGAGAGTTGGGCAAGAGGGTGAGGCTTCAAGGACGCCATGGGGGGGGGTTTTTTCCTTCTTCTTTTTCAAAACTACTTCAAGGTGTAAATTAATAAAGCGATCAGAACGTAAAGAGGGGAGACAATAACTTGAAATAGGCACCCAAAGATCATCCGCATTCAATTCTTGGCAACCATCTCCAACTTGTCCGTTGATTTATTGGATGCCAATAGCCGTCAGCAAGACCAACCAGGAAACTCAGTTGTCAATAACCCTCTATGGAGTTGTCAGAAGCTGACGTCAGGCCTGGACTGATGCTGTAGAAAGCCACGAGCTAGCATGGGATCGGGTCAGTTGATAGGTAGGTAGATATCTGATCACTGAACGAACACGGAATGCCGTTGAGATAGATGCCTGTCTTTCGGATAATTGTGCTACACCACCAACGTTGGATGTCTCTCACCCCGCAATGGAAGTTGTCTCTTTTCTCTTTACACATGCATTTTTCGAGAATCCTTGTGCTGCAACGACTGCATCAGATGCATTTGCTACCTGGGATCGTGGATAGAAAGGTAAGGGTCAAGTTAATTGGTGGTGAGCTTAAGAGTGTAAGCGGGTATTTCAGTTACTTGATGGACAACTGCAGAAATGCCATGTCAATAAGGCACCTTTCCGATATTTCTTTTTCGTCGCTTTACAAGGGTATCTATGTACTAACCTATCGAGTCAAATATTAAGAGTCAATATCGAGGAACAGGTACAATAGGTAAGATACTTACATACCAGACATTTGGCACTGAACAAGGTGAGACGAGACATCTGTTCGCTTTGAGACATCAACATTCACATACAAGACTCGTCACATCATAATCATCACATTTTCAAATCAAACGGAAACATGTTGGCAGAATCATTGTGCCATTCGTGTCTATCGTCGTGCAACTCTTTTGCAGAAACATTCAGCAATCAAACACCCTTTTGTCAAACCCCAAAACGGCCATGGATAAGAGTCGATTCATTTGTGACTCGCTACCAGGCAATGAAAAGAAGATGCGACTTGGTTTGGAAGAAAAAAGAACCAGCACAGGCCCTCTCCCCCACCCCTCATTCCTTACGCGCCATCCATCCCCTAGGTATTTGATATCATTTTCGTAGACGCCAGGCATGTAAAGTCAAGACAAGACCATCAGAAGAAGAAAGTTGGCCAGGCGGCCCCATGTTGAGCAAAGAAGATCGTAAAGTACGATAATGCGTAACGTACATTGAGAATCGAAATTGAATAGAAAAAGGAAACAGTTGCTGTCGACGTGGTCTGTGTTGCTACGTCTTCTACCACCTCACTAGATACGAGTGCTTGCCAACCAAGACATGCCGGGATTTCTCATACCCGTGGATGGAGAAGCGTGCCATATCCGATCATCACAAGGTTTGTGCACCTTTTCAGACAGTGACGCGCTTTTCGCCCTCGGGCTTGAGGACGTTGTCGCCGTAGCGTCCGCCAAAGTTACCTGAACAATCAAAGTTAGCCATGATCTGTGACATCAATGCTCAAATGATTCTTACCCTGTGGGTTGTAGTTGCAGACGGTGTACCAAGAAGGGAAGCTGAGGACAGTTCCGGCAGGGCACTTGACAGTAGCGCAGCCAACCTTGGTGGAGTCCTTCCAGACGACCTGGGTGAAGTGGCCGTACAGGTCAATGTCCATGTCAGCGGGGGGGTTCTCCTGGCCGTAGAACGCCCAGTTGGCCATCTCGTTGTTGTACCACTGGTTGGTAATACCACCAGCAGCAGCCTTGTTCTTGAGGCCATCAATGTCGCTAGTAGCACCCCAAGAAGCGAGGTTCTGACCGTAGCCGCCCTTGCCTTGCTTCCTATAGACTGTGTCAGCCTTCAAATCATCAATCACATGAAACATTAACTTACATGTCGTGCTCGAAAACACAGCCGTTGGCAGTGTTCTCGGCGTAACCGGCGAGCTCATCATCCCACTCAAGGGCAGAGACAGAGTGGTTTTGACGGTGGATGTTGTGGTAGGCGAGTATAACAGTGTTGTAGGCACCATCGAGAGAGAGGTCGTCACCGCCGCTAGCGGGAACCTCAACCTTGGGCTCAGCAGCCTTGGTGGGCTTGGAGACAACCTTCTCAACGGTGGTCTTGGGCTTCTCAACAATGGGCTGAGGCTTCTCGACGGGCGGAGCCTGGTAGACAGTCTCTTTGGTAGGTGCAGGCTTGGGCTCGACAGTGACGACGGTAACCTGGGCGGCCTCCTGGGTGGATGAAGGCTTGCTGACGGGCTTCTTGGGCTTCTCGGCCTCCTTGGTGGGCTTAGGAGGGGCATACTCGGGAGCTTCCATGAAGACAACACCGGTGGGCTTTGAGTTCTTGGTCTCAGGAACCTCAGTGGGCTCCTCACCAGCAACAACAGTGACGGTAACGACCTCGTAGACCCACTCGGTCTTCATGGCACGCTTGTCAAGGACATTTCGAATGGGGCTGGCCGAGGCCAAGATGGCGCTAGCGCCGACGAGGAACATAGACGCCTTCATGGTGAACGGTGAAGAGGCACAAGACGGAATGGAGTGAGCTGGAAATAGAGTCAGTTATATAAGCTTGAGAGATATTAGGTGTGGCTGTTTTCGGTTGAACAAACGTCAGATCAATGCCGCTTGGCAATAGCTCTTTCCGTGTCTTTGATGAAAGCGACGAGGCTAGGATGTAGCGAGGGTGGAATGGTGTTTCTTGTGGGGAATGTTTGGATGAGTTCGTCTAAGACATTTGGTGTTGAGACAAAAAGAATCGTGTATATAAGATGAAATAACATCAATATATCAGGTTGAGGGGTTTTCCCTTGCCGTCTATAAAAGGGAACTCATAGCCACTATTGATGATGGTGACGAAGAGGCCCTTCTTCAGCGGTGATGTGTTGAGGACAGTGCCGAGTCGGTTGTCGTCAAAGGGAGGATATCCATAAAGACTCCCTCAAAAACCGGGGTTGGTGGGGAACAATGCGAGACAAGAGGGCAGGTGTAGACAACGGATGCAGGTACACAAATACAGGGTTCACATCATGTAAGCTTACCTTTTGTGGTGGGTAGTGTCTGAAGATTGATGTGATGTTGGATTTGATTCAGAACCAGTCTGATGAGCGGTGGACAGCACTGCTGATGTTGTTGAGATTCCGTCTAGGAGTCTCGAAAAGAGTTTTGGTGTGGTTGAACAACGACTGAAGTTCAACGACTGAAGGAGTGACGGGAGGATGAACCGAAGGAAGGACGACTCGATCTGCTTTGCTTTGCGATACCGAACAAGTGAGATCAGGGTAAAGACGAGGGAAGTCGTAGGACTATATCAACGGTTCAACCGGAGCTTGGCTTTAAAGTTTGGGTTTTGAAGGAGTGGACTGCTATGTCGTAGACACGCAAACAAAGGAGTGGCAGGCCCTGCTATCGTTCGACGAAGACTCTTGGAGGGGGGTGAGGAAGAAGGAAGAGAGTCGAGATGGCTTCGGAGCGGACGACGACGTTAAAAAGGAACTGCTCGGCGGGTCGCAGACGGACAGCCACTGTTAGCCCAGGGGCGATTGGCTGGATGGTGCGGTATTGATTGGATGCTTTGCAGGGGGTATCTGGGGATCTCGCGAGCCTGCAATCGAGTGTGAGCTGGGGTGTATGACAGGGGGTAAGGTCAAGGGTGTGTCGGTCGAGAACTCACTTTTATAGTAGAGAGCGGTAACCGTGAAGGGCTGTCAGTTTACAGGAACGAATGAGCGTGAATGTGAATAAAGTGAGCGTGGATAGTAGATGGTTGAAGATGAGAGAAAGCGGAGAAAGAAATTGTTTTGAGGGAAAATGAAGGGAGGTCCCAAGAAGAGGTGAGGCTGCCAATGTTTTGGCTACGATATGGTCGACTCTCAAGTGCGTTGCCAAGCTGAAGGGCCTTTTCAACTGGCAAGCACTGGCGAGTTAGCATTCACTGACACTGACACTGTTGGCGGGCTTCTATGGATTCCATCCACCATGTTGATGTTAAAATGACTCCTGGCATGGGCGCTAGTGCCTCAAGCCAGGGGTGCGTCAAGCTGGGCGCTAGAAACATGGCGGATGCTGCAAGGCACCAGGAACGAATCATGCGCTAGTGCCTTGAACTCGAGGCATTGATGAGCGTGGCTTTGACATTTGCGCGCCATGATATTGAAGTCCAGAGAGATTAGGTTACATATGGCATTGATTGACAGCTGATATTCATGATAGGAGGCTATTTCTCTTGTTGCTATTTACTGAATAACTCAGCTTCAACACAGTTGTTCAGTGCAAAATCCAAATGCTTCCCTCAATGGTAATAACATCTTCGGCATACGGCAGATGCACGGACCCTTGAGCCATGGATGACGATGAAACTCGTGGCTTGCTTTCTCCCCTTTTGCCTCTCTCCGCAGCCGTTGATGCATTGGACGACACCTACAGCACACGATGTGACTACCACTGATCAGCAGGATCACAAATGCATCATATAGAGTCGTAATCCAGTCACTTGGTAGAAAACATATCGGTTTCAACAGGATGATCACACATATCTACCTAGGTACCTACGTAGCACCTTTGCCCAGGCTTTAGCTTTTGGGCGTTGCATAGCTCTGCATTGCATTGCTGCGACAGCATTAACTGCATAAGCGAACAAATAATCTAATCAATACACGACCCTAGGATCAGGACCCTGGCCATGCTCAAACAGAGTGGGATGAGAGCAATCACTGAATGGATTCGGACCTGACTAGACCTGACCGTGGCCCTGGCTCAAGGTGAATTATTACCAGTTAATCTCAGCTACGGCTGCTTTTTCGGTTACTGGGCGTTTGATGCTGTCCTGGGTTTGACAGTGTCAAGACAAGCTGTTGGCGTTGGCGTTGGCGTTGGCGTTGCGTTGGCGTTGCTTCTTGACGTAGTATCCGTCCCTTCATCTCATATCCGTTTCTTTTCCTCTCCATTGCCGGGCACCCGGGCTATCCAATGCCCTGGCCTCATCTTACGTACCTATCCTAGACGAGACGATAGGCTTTATCGCTATTCTCAAACCTTGTCAAGTTCAACAGTCCAGACTCAACCCCGAAGCTCAACTTTTTGTTTATCATTTCCTTTCCAAATGATCTCCACTCGTCCCCCACTGGGGATCATGGAGTTAAGAGCAGACTTCGAAAAGCTTGGCTTGCTTGCGTAGACATGGAAGCCACCCCGAAAGCCACAAGCCAAGTCTCAACCCCCCCGGGCTGGATCGATTTCAGATTTTATCATTTTACTAGATGCAGCAAGTCACTGTGCGGAGGCGTCTAGAACCAAGATACTTTGCACTTACACTGTAGATTTTCTAGAGCTCCATTGACTTCCGGATGCAGCGTCATACTACAACCTAAGGAGCGGGAGTGAATACTACCATGAGATCAAGATCGTGTTAGCTGATAAAATGAGGGCTCGTATTGTGCGGGATTACAGACAACATGCATGGGGTTGGGAGTGATCAAGTAACCATACGTATGTCAGCATTAACAAATGCGAAACGCATTCCTACCTTGCCTTATTAACCATCGTCTCTCCACGCTCTGCATTGATTTGATCCTCTCAACAAGACGGGAGGCGGGCTGAGCTGAGCTGAGCTGAGCAAAACAGTCAAAGGATGCAAGGTACGTACTTCTCCTCCACCCCTTTTTCACCGTCCCTTGCAGATAGCATCGATGTGGCGCGTGCTGTGACGATCCATCTCCGATAGTCTTGACCCAATGAGAACATCTCTAACCGCCCTCATCTCCATCAAACAAGCTACCTCTCAAGGGTGGTGTAGCGGGCTGTTGTGGGGCTCAAAACCCTGTAGATGCATGTTCGAAAAGCTCACTAACAAACCCGGGTTTGGCCTTCCCTTCCCCATGCACTTCCAGCATATCTGAAACCAAGCTAATTTGAGGCGACTTCTTTGCTCCGTTCTTCATCTCCCACCCAAGGCTTCATTTTCTCTTCAACGATATTACCAATTTTGAGAACATCTTATCACCTGATCTCAAGCTGGCATATGCCAAGCTATCCTTGTAAGTCAAAAATTAAAGACCTACTCATTTCGCGAGCCGTTATTCTTTCTACAGCCTTGCTCTATGTCAACGGGACCAAGGCTACGGACTGCTCGGCTCGTTTATTACGTATCTCCTGTACATATACACATCCTGGACAGTTCCACAGTGGGTTACTGGCGTGTCACAGACTGATTACCTCTGCTTCATAACTGCAGGCACACTGGTTTCCAGGGACTTCAGGGTAGGTGAGTGGTCAGGATTGTGAACCCAGGAGTCTGGAACAACTCCAGGTTGATTGTCATCAAGGCCACATGCTGTCATAACAAACTGATCATCGCTGATCACCGAGTCCGTCTTTGTTCGAATACATACACATGATCCCTTGATCGGCCGTACTACCTTACTGAACCAGACTATCTTACCTATGAATCGTAAATAATACTTCTTACACCCCTCCTACCCTTTTGCTCTTTAGTTACTCCTCCCTTGAACACGTTGAGCTAAGCCATCGACGCATTTGTCTTGAAAACCTGAGTCGATCACTACGACTCAAGCCCGACTTCCGAGGTTGGACGGCATGACACGCAATCCAAGTTTTTCCATGTTCACTATGGAAATGGAAAGAAAATCCCATTGGAGAAAAGCGTCCGCTCCGTGGCGTTGAACTACATTCCTCAAGCGTACTCGAACAACTTTATTCCAGCTTC
The DNA here is from genome assembly GCA_012977745.1 of Fusarium anguioides. NCBI lineage: Eukaryota > Fungi > Ascomycota > Sordariomycetes > Hypocreales > Nectriaceae > Fusarium > Fusarium anguioides. The sequence goes on along the minus strand of JAALXK010000237.1, from coordinate 14,645 downwards.
TAAACCAAAACCATGTTCTCTAGTTCAATCGCGACTTTGCTAGAGTTTAGGTATTACGTGGCCGACGTCCAGAAGCTGTAATCGATTAGAGAATCTAGCCTTGTCACCGGCGGCACCGAACTCGTCTATCGAGTTTCAAGCCTGTGGATGACGGTGATCGGTAGTCCCGGGTTTAGCAGCAGGCCAAGCTTTTGCGGCCTCAATGTTGCTCAAGAGGACATACTCAAGTTGGATATAGACTGGGTAAAATCTCCAAACTTTGATCGGAACAAGCAATTTAGCATCAACTTTCAGCTCTAGCAGTATTTTCTGATCGATCGTATTATCATATAATGATAATAAAAGCACAGATAATTCTAGACTTTTCTCCTTGTTACATTTAATCTTCCGATATCCTGGGTCTATCCGGGATCTAATCCTCAGTTCTCCACTTGTCCCCTTCATTCTCTTTTACGCGTGATATCTTACCACTTCAGTCACCGCTTTGATGAAAATAACGATTAGTTTTCCTTGACAAGTAAGTCTCCTCTACATCTCAGGTTCAGGTTTGTTTCCGCTGTTTCACCTACATTCAGTCGATGGCCCAGCGAACTGACCGATTCGTTGATCCTGCAGCCTGTCGCAATGTGATCGCATTGATTGCTTTCAGCTTTAATTTTCGTTTATTTCACGTGGCTTCAATGAAACCGTGCGCTCGTCCTGTAAGTCAAATATCGATCGAGTTGAATATTGGCCCATTGATCGGCGTTGTCTGTAATGGGTGCAAAGTCTATTGTCCATGTCTCTAAACCAATGAATGCCATATAGCATACCCTACAGCTTCACATCAGTCGCCATAACCTCTTACGAATCTCATGAGTTATCGAATGCTAGTGGAACTGTAGAGTGAATAATATAACGTGGTAATAAAGGGCACAAATACATATGCTACCATTCAAGGCTAATATATTAATAGTATTCCAAGTGCCTTAGATTTATCGAGATGCTGAACTAAGCTGAAGATCTTACACTAGGTTTTATGCTGCCTCACTCTTCCTCCTCCTCTTCTTTAATTGTGCCCAAGACGGTATATTACTTCGTGCACGTCAACAGGATAGATGAATGAGTATTGAATAATCAAAGCACGACACAAACACATCCCTGACACAACCACCCCTACAAAACTGCGCCGCACAAAGAAAAAGGCCGTATTTCTCGTACATTGCAATACGTCGCTAGAAGTCAAGGACCTTTCGATTCGGCGACATGTAACTACGGCATAATACAACCTTGCCCTGATTTCTCGAAGCAAACTCTTACAATCTCGTGCACCCACCCAAAACGTCTTTGGAAAAACCAAGACAAACTTCTCGTGATTTTTCTTTGTTGGCGGCCATATAAAAGGCCCAGAGGGGTGTAAGTGATGTCAGCCAACCAACAACGTGACCCATTTTGAACATCAAACAGGGCGCTTGAAAGGCCCGTCTCTTGTTTCACGAAGCGCACAAGCGCTGAGAAACCGAGAAACAGAACAAACAGACCCGTTTCTGGGCCGCTCCTCTTAGCTGGGTAAGGTTTGGATTTTTCTTGAATTGAAAGCATATTGGGTCAAGACAAGACACTCAGTGCCCATATACTATGGCCTCATTACTTTTGAAAGGCCATCACAAACTCAAGGCACTTGGCCACTCGCGTACCCATGTTAACGAACGAATCCTTAACCAGTCTATTAAGCAGGCTCCCGTTGACTATTTACTTGTTCAAAGCACCGGACATGTTGGTTCCAGCCCAGATCTCGACTCCATGGGCCAAACCAATGATATTCGCTTCTGGCCGCTTACACTTGAAACGAAACGGCTGGTTGCATGATAACAGTTACGCTGCCGAAAATGCCTAAGTGAGGCCGAAACGAATGCTCCGGCCAAAGGCCTGCGACCCATAAAGTAGCATGGTCATGTGTGTGGTCTGGGGTATGGAATATGGACGAAGCTGTGCTACTGTGAACCCTAGTCATCAGCAAAAGAGGCATCTTTTGGCTCAAGAGATGTGACCGTTTACCAACGAAGCTTCAAAGAGTATGCTTGTTCCATATCAAACACAACTCGATGTCTGCATGGTCAACACCTCGCATTCAAGCCACAGATCATATAAGTCACCCGAAACGTGTATGGTGATGTACCCGGCTGTTGATTAAACCCTTTCAGTCCCAGTACCACGTATCGGTATACTATGCTGCCCCTCAATCTCGATCTCGTCATGGGGTCTAAACCGGACCACGTAGAAAGGCCATCCCGACTTGAGGCTTCACGGTTTAGCCGAGATGCGGTGTTGTTGGTAACTCTTTTCTAGATGTCTCAGAGTGTCGTGTATCGGGCGCTCAAGGCTCGCTGCAGTATGCTGCATATGCCTTTGATTTGAGGCCCGCACTGCCGTGAAATGAATGCTGTGCTATAATCATGATAGTAGTAACTGTTCATGCCAGTAACTGAATATATGTAAGCGACGTTATCGCGAGCTGATTTTTTCCCTGTGCCGCAATGATGTGATTGAGACCCGAGTAAAATAAACATCGGCTCTAGTGGTTAGCGTTCATTGAGATATATGGAACTCCGCGCGAGTAGATGGATTTTTGATTTGATAGCTAGCAGTCCTCTTTGATTCATCGACAAATATACATGATCGAACCCCGATCTTAACATATTCCAGCACTTTATTGCTGCGCATCCTCCTGCCCCGGAATGAAAGGCTTACCGTCACCAGGACCGATGCGTACATCAGCAAAGATCTGCTTTGGTCGGAGGTGAACGGGGGTAGAGTTGGTGGGCTGATCAGGAATCTTCTTCTCAAGATTCTATATACTGTGTTAGAACTTCATTATAAGTGACAGGCGGCGGGCTTCGTACCAGGTTGTCGTAGACGCACTTGTTGAGCTTCCACTCAGCAGGACGGCACTGCCACAACTGGTGATTTCGGTCATCGAGACACTCCCAGTGCTTGCGGAACTCAGCCAGGCAATGAGTGTTGATATCCTTGATGCTAAAGATTCGTGTCAGTGGCTTGTCCCAGCAATAGAGCTTCTGGTGTCCCAATTATACTATGGAACAAATCTTATAATGGCTTTCAGGTGACATACACGCTGGAGGCACATCGGGTCACTCGTCGTCCCTCCTTCAAACACTCAAACTCTCCTCGGCCGGGGTTCTCGTTCTTGCATTGCATGTAATCATCGTTGTAGTCGCGGCATCGAGCGCCGATGAAGAAGGAGGCGGAGAGGAGAGGCGCAGAGCTGGCACCAACCTCCTTAACAGCAGGAATATCGGCGGGCAATGGGGTGGTGTCAATGAGCACCTGCTGGGAGAATCTTATGGATTGATCAGTTAGCCAATTATCAGCTATTATAGGACTCAATTGCATGAACTGGTAGCTCCAGTGAAAAGACAATAGAGTTAGCTATCGAATGAACATACTGGGGCCTTCGGGTAGACATGATGCCGGTATTCTGCGAAGCTTGTCGTCGAACGTTGCGGTGATTCTAGAATCCGGAAGTGGTTATGTGAGGTCGTTCGGCTAGGATTTGGTAGCGTAAGGTGTGAATTGGCCATCTGTGATTGGTTGCTCGGTGAAGCGAGGCTGGGACGCAAGGCTGCAATGGGGCCCCAAGGTGAGCGTAGCTCTGTTTTCGCGTCGCCAGCTCCAATAATTTTAAGCCGCCAAACAAATAGAGCAAACTATCAAACAATCGGACTTTTAAGCCCTTTAACTTAACAAAGTTTGACCACGACCATCTCATTACTGCGCATAAAGATTCCTATATCCTGTTAAGCTGCCGGATTCTAGTTTTGAACCGGGTTTTGTCCCGGCAACGCATCTCACCAGCTGAAGCTCAGGCTTAGCTCTACAACGACCAGCTCCTGATTTTAACGTCGCAACAACATCGCTAAACATGTCGCTCTTTGGACAAGCGAAGCCCTCGCTTTTTGGCCAGTCGCAGCCTGCTCAGACAGCTGCGTCAGCCCAGAACACAGGATTTGGGTTCGGCCAGTCTCAACAACAGCAGCCAGGCAACACACTCGGCGCATCGATCCAGCAACAGCAGCCGCAACAGATGCCGACTCTATCTCAGTCTCAAGCGCAACTTTCAAACTCGCTATGGCAGCCTGGAAAGGAGACACCACGTATGTTCTCCAACAAGAGTTGCTCTCCTATATCACCAAACTAACGCCTATCTAGACCAGAAGCCGATCCTCGAGCAGATGAAGCTTGTAACTGAGAAATGGGACCCAGCAAACCCTAACTGTGTCTTCAAATACTACTTCTACAACAAAGTCGACGAGAGCCACGTTCCTTACTATAAGCCTCAACCTCACGAAGACCCCCGGGAATGGGAGGAAGCCCTGCAGAACAAGCCAGCCCCAGGTTTTATGCCAGTTCTTTGTTCTGGCTACGCAGGCGTCGCCGACCGTCTTAAAACACAAAAGCGCGCCGTTGCCGACTTCAATACCCGCCTGCACCAGATTAACGGCAGCCTGGATGCCATCCTCCAGCGCCACGAACTTGAGACTGAGGTCCGAGCTGTCGCCGCCCGTAGACGACAGACAACGATTAGCGAAAGATGCCTGGCGCTTGCTGCCCGGATACAGGTGCTCCGCAACCGTGGATATGCACTGAGCGGTGATGAAGATGATTTGAGCAGTCGACTACAGACTCTGGAGCGAGAAGTTCAAGACCCTGCTGTAGGAGCGAGAGAAGAAGAACTTTGGAGCAGGCTTATTGTGCTGCGAGACTATGCCGATCAGCTCAGCAAGGAGTTAGATAAGCCTACCGGCGCCGAGGGAGAGAGCATTGACCCAGAGCGAGAAGCCAAGGCGAAGCGAGTGAGTGGATGCGTGTGCCACATTACAGAGACAAGCCCGGCTAACCATCTACACAGGTACTTGAAGATTACGAGAAGCAGATCCAACACATCAAGAAGGAGCTTGAGGCTCTATCAACGGATTATGCAGAGTGGGAGAAGACCAGGAACCCACACTCAAAATAGATGGAACTTAATCAGGGCAAACAGTTTAGCGACAAGGGCATGAAGGACTCGTCATTGTTAGGATGTATATTGGTGGTATAGAGTTGGAGTCAGGACTGGGTATTCATCCTAGGCGTCACAGGATACGAAACGTAACTCTTTGTAAAGTCTGAGTATAATACCAACATAGCAAGTGATATAGCATTTCGGTTTTCAAATTGGAGCAGCACATATAGGTGTATACATTATTGTTAAAAGTGATGTTGCTGCGCAGCTTTTTACCGCGTCTTTGGAATGTGTATGTATTGTTACAGATTAATCATGACTTTCCGCCCGTTCCATCTAAACCGGTTCTATCGTACATGGCTCAGCGGGAGCACCACCAACCGCAGATTTACAGGTTCATAATGCCATCAAGAACACCTAAGTCTTTATAGTCGTAAACGGGGAAATCGGTATTTAGAAGATCTTGCCGACAAGATCGATAGCGAAGGGAGCTGAGAATGCTGTTAGCACCAACGAGTTGAGCTTTAGAGAGACGATCCAACATACAAAGATACAGAAGGACAGCAGTGGTAATGGCACCCTGAACTGTAAAAGCAGCATCGGCCTCGAGAGCGCGGATCTCCTCCTGGGACTGCTGAGGGGGGGCGACTGTCATCTGTCAGTTCGAACTCTCCAGAACTCAATTAGAATTCAACTTACATCCTCCGAACATTTTGGAAATATTGAATAAAAAAGAAGGGTTCGGTAAAGGTATAACAGTCTTTAACGGGAAGCTTGATAGTCTCGGGTATGATGCTATCTCGATTTGCTGTCATGGGTCAAAGAATTTTGAACAAGTGCGGTTCAAGTTCTGACAAGCGCTGACCAATCAGCGATCGTATTTGGTGGGTCCGGTTTTGCAGCTCTTATCGATAAAGACTATATGTCATCATTTCTATTGACATGAAATACTGGTAGTTTTATATAAATCAATAGATTTGAAGGCGTGAACGGAGAATTTTATTCGACACATGATTTAAGAACAACCATTTGTTATAATGGTAATTTGCGCCTTATCAGCGAGGTTCTCTATGGGGGATACTACAGCTATATTTCACGATGTGCATGCAAAAGTTTGGTAACCAATACCTAGGGTATCATCCCCATGATTCTATTCATTCGTAATCATCAAATCGCAGAAACCTAGCTTCCACGTACGCTTTTCTCCATCTATACTCCATTTCCCAAAACTTTGATTTACCAAACACTATGCTTCAAAGACCAGAGCCACGCCGTCGTCACCAGCTGTGACAATTCTCTCTCCTGTCTCACCCTGAGCAAAACCAAGGACACCGCCACCCTCACCATCGCCACGGTGGCCCTTCCACTCCTTCTGCAGACCAGCCTCAGCAGCTGTTGCGGTAGCATTAGGGTTTGTGGCACCGGCGCCTCGGAGATCCCAACGGCGCACAACACCGTCCATACCACAGCTGGTGAGTTGCCATGAGTTAGGGATGAACTCCAGCTTGACGATGGCGTGCTCCTCGTGAGCGCCAGAAATGTGTCGCCGGACAGCGAAGCGGCGGGTGGCATCGTAGACAACGATGGAGCCATCAACGGAACCGGCAGCGAGGAGAGTGGAAGGAGGGGTGTTGGGAGTAGTGACGAGAGCGAGCGACTCAATACTCTCGGATTGCGTGTGCAGCGCAGCAAGAATTTGGCCACCGACGGTTGAAGTTGACTGGCCGGCAGCCTTGCCTCCAGCTCGAGCGCGAGCCTGGGGCTGAGGCCCAGAAGGCGCAAGTCGTGGAAGAGAGACAATCTTGATAGCACCGGTGGCACCACCAACGGCGACAAATGCGCCCTTGGGGTCAATGGCAAGAGAGTAAAGACCACCTTCAACCTCGAAACGCTGATCCTCAGCAGTCAAAGCCACAGCAGTCATGCCGTTATCACCAACGAGGTTCTTGGCAGTGGCCTCACCCCAAACATCCCAGACGTAGAGGCTGCCATCCTCGGAGATGGTAGCCAAAAGAAGACCGTCAGGTGTCCAAGCACCGGCGGTACAGGCGCCAGTGTGAAGGAAGTAGGATTGGACGATCTGAAGAGAGTTGGCCTTGTCGTTGGGATCAATCGTGTAGACCCAAACGGAGCCGTCGGAAGCACCAAGAGCGACGGTGTTAGGGTTTGTGGAGGATGGGCAGGGCGCAAGCCAGTTCACCTCTGGCACTTCTTGTGCTTCGCCAAGGAAGTCCATCTTGACAGAAGCATCGTTTGAGATGGTCGCCTTCCAAGCGCGTAGCCTTCCATCAAGACCACCACTAACGAGAACGTCTCCTTGAGGAAGAGTCCAAGAGAGAGTGTTTACTGAGTCTGTGTGGCCGTCGAGGCTGAATAGAGAGGGAAGCTGTGTGCTCTTAAGGGCGTCTGCAGCGGGATCGCTCGAGTAACTAGCAGGCAGCGGAGGTCGCGACTGAACAGAGGCAGTGTTGAAGATCCATCCAGCACCGGGAGCTTCATCTTCTTGACCAGCTGAACCACCAACGGCGATGATGGAGGGGTGCTTGGGATGTTGGGCGATGGTGAAAAGAGAGTCTTTGGGCTCGTCAAAGTAACCAATAGAGTCGTTTTGGAGTAAAATCTCCTCGTTATCGGAGTCCATAGCAAGATCCTCATCGTCAACAATCTCTTCGGCGGCATCATCAGCGGCGAGCATATCCTCCTCGAGCTCTTCGTCGACAGGTTCTTTTTGATCGCGGGGGTTAGAGGATGACATGATGGCGGGGTAATTTTATGACGAGATTCGATATGTGTTGTTCGGTGAGAGTGAGATGGAGGATAGAAAATAGAAAGAATTAATCAATGGAACAAAAGAGTATTATGCGCTAGCTAATAGGCGCCCTCTCGAGTTTCCAGTTATCTGTCGAAGCTTGCTTGATAAGCAGGCAAATGTTTTTTCTGCCTTTGGTGGTTGTCGGGACGAGGATTTTTTTCCTTACTGCGGGGTGGTGGCGGTCATGGGAGCCCAGCTTTACTTACAAGAATGGATCATGATTGAACTGAATTTTAATTTCAAGCAACAAACAACATTGATATGTACAATTTTTCTGCTTTCCCTTCTGAATGCTCTCTATTAAATGAGATATAAAGACATAGAATAAAATAGTAGCATAAGTCCAACGCAGTTTGTGAAGAGGCAATCCTGTGGTTGGATATTAAACGTGTAGAATAGGTCTTCATGGTGATCACATAAACCTTGTCATCAAACAGAAACTAAAAGCGAAAAACAAACTCATGGGCCTAGGTATTCACACCTCCGAAGCTGATTGTATTATACAGGAAAGGATATCGAGTCCTGATGGGTTGCCAAAGCCATTATACAGCTGCGGAAATGAGCAATTAGTTGGAGAAGGCAATCGTGTTTCCTTGCGCAATAATCTCTAAGCCGCGCTGCTGCAAGTAAGAGTTTCTATAATAATGGGTTTCCGTATAACGCCAGCACACTGAAATGACAGCCCTTCATCCGTCCAGTACCTCGACCCAATTCTTCTCTGATTGCTTCCTCCTCCGGCGCTCTTTCGCAGCTTGGCGCATCACCTTCTCCTCCTCTCCAACTTCGTCTGCCTGTGCTGCCATCTCGCGAACCTGATGCTTCAGACCCATTGAGAGCATCTTATACCATCCGGCGTGAATCTTGCAGCGCTTGCGTTCACACATACCTCGTACTTCGTCGCCTTCTCCTAGGGGATCGTCAAGTTTAGACGCTTTCAAGATGGCTTCGCCTTCCGATGACTTTGAAAATGCCTCGAAAGCGTCTCTGGCGCTGATAGTATCGAGACGTTGATCATAGCCGCAAATATCCTCCTTGAAGCGACCTGCGTTAATGGCAGATTGGCGACGCTCGTGTGCATATTCCAGGAGAGTGAGCATTTTAGAACAGAGAACGGTCTCCTCAGCTAGATGGAATCGAGTTGCAGCCGCCTTTTTGAGAAACCCCTTCTCTTCTCCAGAGAGATGCATTGGATCGTCATTTTCTATGACATCTGTTAGTTGCCCGCCTGGCACATGGCGAAAGATGATGACTTACCCTTCTCATTCCCATTTAGTACTTTTGAATCTCTGCCTGAAAATGGTTCCCTGACCAACCGCCAGGCTCCTTCGTCATCCATTCCAGAGAGACCACTTCCCAAGAGCGCCATGAATTCTTCTTGGGTAAGTTGGTCGTTAATGCCCCCTTTCCCTTTTGCTTTGGGCAACTTGGCTACCATACGCTCCCACCAAGTTTGTGCATGTTCGTTGGAGCAGAAAACGCTCTGTTCTTCTTGAGCTATGCGGGCTGCTTTTTTGCAGCCCCCCAATGCGCATGTTTTTTTATATAGCGTTGTCAGGTTTTCGTTTGTGCAGAGAGGACAGATAAACTTTTCGATAAGAGATTCGCCAATCTCTTTATTCATATTGATGCACTCTCCATGAAACCAATCCTCGCAGTTCTCGCAGCAAATCATCCATCGATGATCGTCAGCACCACGGCATAGACAGTAAGGTCCGTGGTCAGATTCCTCGAGTTCAGATCCTGCTGATTCAGGGGCTTCCCCTGATGAAGCTGCTTGTGCGGCTTTTGCCTTCTTCGCTGCCCTTGGCCCTCCAGTGTTTTTTGGTCGTTTAGAAGATTTCTTGATTGTTGAAGCGGTGCCTTTCTTCCTTGATGCTGTATGCGCTGCCATGCTGGATAGTTCTGTGGATGTTGAAGGAGGATGTGAAGGTGATTTGGAAGAGGTGGGGTGGACATCTGATGGAGGTTGAGGGGTAGTCTCGGCTATGGCATCGCTCTTTGTGTCATTATCAAAGAGCTCGGGGCGAGAATCCTCGCTTTGTCCTAATGTTGATGTTGTTTGTTCCATTGTGGAGCGGTGGCAGTATATAATTGCCCAGCCAAGCAGGTAGGTAATTATGTATTATTCTGATATGTGGTCACTTGACGAAATATAACTTATATGATAAGACCGAGGAACATTCGTTAGAGCAGGAATCCCACAGACAACTAGTTCATTAAGCTTAATCGTCAAAAGTTTAGTTGAAACTTGGGTGTAAGTGACGAGCAAGTTAAAGATGGAGAAGATGAATGGTTGAATATATTGGATGACTAATGAAAGGCGGGACCACCGCCCCGGTAAAAGCCCGGACCATGTATTTTTGGAGCTTGTGGCAATCGAAAGATGTAAGTTTACGTAGTGGATGGCTTTTGCATGAGCTTCTCGACTTTTGCATAGAGGCAATTCACCATGTCGAACTCGATCGCGGCATCCAAAGCCCTTAAGGGCATGTTTTCGTCTCTCTCGACGAGGCAATGCCAGCGCTGTTTCTCCAGCAGCGCTTTGCAGCCCAAGCAGCTCCGACCAACCCTCCCACGAACACCCGTCCAGTCGAGACAGCCCATTACTCAGCGCCGAACAAAGTACAAGACGATCGAGCAGGCCAAGAGCCGATATAGCAATGGGGTACGAATTGAGATAATCCGGACAAAAATGCGATTGTCAATGTGGAAGCAATTAGCTGACAAGTACACGATAGCCATTTTCTTGGAAGGCCGGAATCCTGTTCGTCGGTACCTGCGGCTTGCTGGTGTGGTACTTCGAGTTCGAGAAGGCTCGCATGCAGCGAAAGAGAATAGCTGAGGCGGCTAAGGGTGTGGGCCGACCAAAGGTTGGAGGAACATTCGAGTTGATAGATCAGGATGGAAAGCCATTCACCAGTGAGATGATGAAGGGCAAGCACTCTTTGGTACGTCAAAAGAAGCGAGTTTCAGAATATAAATGGGGGATACTGATGGTTAACTCTTGTTAGGTATACTTTGGTTTCACCCGATGCCCCGATATTTGCCCCGAAGAGCTCGACAAGATGGCCACTATGTTGGATGTTGTTGAAGAGAAGGCCCCTGGCGCACTTCTGCCCATCTTTATTACTTGCGACCCTGCCCGCGACACCCCCAAGGCTCTCAAGGAATACCTGGGAGAGTTCCACGATAAGTTTATTGGTCTGACCGGCACATACGATCAGATCAAGGCCCTTTGCAAGAAGTACCGTGTTTACTTCAGCACGCCGCAGAATGTTAAGCCTGGTCAGGACTACTTGGTGGATCACAGCATCTACTTCTACCTTATGGACCCAGATGGCGATTTTGTGGAGGCATTGGGCCGGCAACACTCGCCGCAGCAAGCCGCTGCCCTCATTCTTGACCATATGAAGGACTGGGATAAGAAATAAAGTATTGACTGTTTAGCTGTCATGTAAAAAGAAAATGGTATGGGTTGTAAGATGAGGAGATATTGCGGGTGTTGTAAAAGTACTGTACCACCAAAATCATTGACTCATAGAGATACCGCGATGGTAGTAACCACTCAATCAATTGTACATTCACACTTAAATTAATTACATGGAAAGCATGATATGTGAAGTAGAGTTGTTTGTATTTTACGCTAAAAATAATGATGATTTACATGTTTGCTGCTGGGCAAAGACGATCCTCGGTTCATATCAATTCTGAGTGGGTATTGATTAATTGCTATTACCGACCGGCGAACCCTCTTATCAACCATGACTCTAACAAGTAGCAACTACAACAACTCAACTGACAATCGACCTCGAGTGTATTATCTTGTCTTACTACTTGAGCACGTCAAAAGACCCCCTTCGTAACTATTTTGGTTTATAAATACATATACTTCATCCTCCGTCTTCAGCATAGTCGGTAAATATGCAACGTTTCGGTGTAGTCGGCCAATGCCGATTCGCTGCACATCGATTGATGCAGCCACGAACTGTCGCGCCGATGACGGCGACAATCCTGAGAGCCTCATTTGGATTTCAAAGGACATTTCATACTTCTCATATTGCTTTCTCAAAGCCCACAGGCTCATTAGGGGTCAACCCAAATCAGTATGATGAGCCCACTGACCTGGCACGGAAGCTTTTCTCCGAGTTCGCCTTTGCATTTGAGTGAGTCTACCACTTTTGTATAATACAAGTTAATGCCTGAAGTGCCATGACTGACAAATAGAAGCATCGATGGCGTCTTGTATCAAGGCCGTAACAGGGTGGATGGAGCTGAGAAGGTCATCAAGATGCTCAGAAGCAATGGTATTCGATACGTCTTTTTGACCAACGGCGGTTGCGTTCCTGAAGACAACAAGGCAGACACTTTGCAAGAGAGACTGCAAATTTCCAAGCATGATGATGTTGTAAGAGGGAGGATGATTCTTTCTCACACGCCAATGAGTGGTTGGAGTGATGATCTCAAGAACAACGGCACTATCTTGATTACAGGCTCTCACCCCGAGAAAGCTCGTCAGATTGCTCTTAGGTGAGTGTGTTATCGCCTTCATTGATCTTCCTCGGTTAGCTAACTGTCATAGCTATGGATTTAAGCGCGTCGTTACTCCAGCTGATATTCTTGCTGAATGCAAGGACGTGTTCCCGTTTGAGCATATCGAGGGTGAGCTTAATGGAAAGCCTACACCCTTCCCCGACGGCAAGAGAATCCCTTTACTTAAGGACCCTTATACCACCAATGTCCCCGCCAACGCTCTAAAGATCGACCATATATTCGTCTGGAACGACCCAAGAGATTGGTCTGTGGACATCCAGCTTATCCACGACCTCTTGATTTCTCATCAAGGCTATCTCGGCACCGTCTCGAACTTGAATGGCAACGAATCTCTACCCAACAATGGGTGGCAGCAGGATGGCCAGCCTGGACTGTGGATCTCCAACCTCGATATGCTCTGGAAGACAAACTACCCCGTGAATCGCTTCGGCACCGGTGCATTCATGGAGGCCCTCAAAGGGGTGTGGTCTACAACCACCAACGGAACGGAACTTCAGTTCAGCGCTCTTGGAAAACCATCCAATCACACGTACAAGTATGCCCATGATAGACTACTGCAGTATTACCACGACATGGCCTGTAACCGTGGCCAAAGCCCTGGCCACGATGTCTCAAAATGCTACCCTCTTCGACGCGTCTACATGATTGGCGATAACCCAGAAAGTGATATCCGGGGTGCTAGCGAATTTGAAGCAGAGGATGGTACCGAGTGGGTGCCCATCCTTGTACGAACTGGCGTCTGGCGACAGACATCTACGGAGAAGGAGCCGCGGTATAAGCCAGCCGTTATCGTGGACGATGTGGTGGACGCTGTCGTCTGGGCTCTCAACAATGAGGGCATCAATGCTACTAGAGAATGGGTTCTGTCTGCCCTATCGCATACGAAGGGTTATGTCAAGCTTCCATCTCTGAAAGATGGAGTACAGAACGGTGGTTTGGACGATGGCGTCAAGTACCCAAGCGAGTTGGAGGCTGCTGAAGCGAGGTTGTAGAGAGGACAGTGCGTTATCTGCTACATATATCTGATCACTAGGCCTCACAGGGACTATTTGCATCGAAAGATACTCCATAATCAAGTCTAGAGATCTACATACATGTTTCTTGCTTCTCAAAATGAAGACTGATATCTCTGCATGTAGATGGGACCTTTCTCCCAGGTTTTGTACCAAGGCCAAGGCTTGCCATCCACCATGCACAATAGAGAGCAACTTTTCAATAGGAACAGTCCCCAAGCAGGGTTTCTTCCCGTTGCAGATACTGTTGGCGCTAAACCAGCTCCTTAGCTGCAGCTAGAGCTGCACATCACAACCAACAACCAACAACACCAACATGGTGTCAGACCACTCCAAGAAAAAGGCCGATTGAACCGATCAAAGGTCAATTAAAACAAGTGCAAAGAAGGCACCTGTAGTATTCCTATAGTGAATAATTCTCTAATTTCTTGGGAATCCGCAGTTGTCCTCGATTATACTCAGAGTAAACTGAATGACCCTTGTGGCAATAAAACCCGTCTGCGATCCTGACCGGGGCCGCCGACATGAGGATGTATCATCCTGGACTCAGCTGCATACAAGGTATGCCGCTCGTGATCCTGCCGATCTACTTCGTGCCATGGCCCAGCCCCTTCAGTGGATGAAGGGAAGAAAACAGGGTATTAAGGAGTTTCCCGGCTCTGTCCAAGTGGTCCTTGATGCCATGCGTCTTTTGTCTTTTTAAACCTTCTCAGCCCAAGATTCGACGTCCTGTCTTTGTGATATTTACAATACCCCCGGAACAATGGGTTCGGAGAAGGACCCAGAAAGTGCCCTTGACAGTCTTTATGAGGCATTGAAAATCCCACAGGATCTCATCATTGAATGTTTCGCTGAGGGAGTGAGAGACAAATGCACAAAGGACCTTGTCAAGAATCGAAGAACAAAAATCCACGAGACACTGGTGGCTCTTGGATGTAATCATGAGGACCAAAAAGTCTCACAGGCGATTGAGGGATCCCTCATAGAGCTAGCCCGACTACTTGTCTGTTCTAAACACAGAAAGCCATATGGCCAATATATCTGGATTGATGAAAAGCTTTACTCAGATCCAAAGGAATATGTTATCGCGTTGCTGACCAACAAGATTTAAAAGCTGGCAATTGAGGGAGAAGAGCAGGCGAGTATCTGGCCGATATTCGCACGAAGTCGACGAGGACCGAGACGACTACACTTACTCAAGCAACGAAGAAGTCTACTTAGATGATGATGATGATGATGATGATGATGATGATGAAGAAGAAGAAGA